>PITA01030896.1:0-15837 GCA_004023965.1 Spilogale gracilis
GTGTTCATCGCAGCAATGGCCACAATCGCCAAACTGTGGAAAGAGCCAAGGTGCCCATCAACAGATGAATGGACAAAGAAGATGTGGTCCATATATACAATGGAATACTATGCCTCCATCAGAAAGGATGAATATCCAACTTTTGTAGCAACATGGACTGGACTGGAAGAGATTATGCTGAGTGAAATAAGCCAAGAAGGGAAAGTCAAGTATCGCATGGTTTCACTTACTGGCGGTGCATGAGGGGTAAACTGGAGGATAGCGGGAGAAGGAAAGTAAATGGGAAGTAGGGTAATCTAGGGAGGGAAACGAAACAACAGAGACTTTGGACACAGAAACAAACTGAGGGACTTGGAGGGAGGGGGGTGGAGGGATGGGAGAGCCTGATGGTGGGTACTAGGGACACATAAAGCGTGGAGCACTGGGTGTGGGGAATGGGGAATGAATCTTGAAACACTGGAAAAAAAATTTAGTAACGATAAAAAAAAAAAAAAAAAAAATTTTAATATCATAAAAAAAAAAAACCGACAAAACAATTTCCTACAGTAGTGATATATTACATTAATAAGCATGGCTGCTCAAATACCACACACCTACAAAAAGCTTCAGAATGAATTCCCACTTCCAAGCACTTAAGATTACCAGCACTCAAATATTAAAGATTTATAGCCACTCAATTATTCAACACGGAAAGCTTCAGCAAAGGCAAAAAAAATCACTTTTTGGTCTTAAATTTCAGTATTCACCATGTCATAAACTGAGTCAAATGCAAAATATCAAAGTGAATGACAGTGTATTTTAAATTAAACTGAGAAACTTCACCCACAAATTTTCCAAGGCTGTAAAATTCCATTTGCTTAAGAGAACGCATTCATCTTTTCAAATATGAAGAAGAGGCAAAGACAAAAATAGAAAGAGAAAAAAGAGAGATAAATCTTGTCTAAGCAAGAAAGCAAAAATCACTCCATTGCTATTTTAAGAAGAGCCTTACTTGACATGCTGAGATCCTTAGTTTCCTGAGTTTCGTGTCCACATTTGGGGCAGGGAGGCTGTTTACCTTTTTCTTGCTTAAACACTTTGCTCCTTGTATGATCATCACAGAAACAAGCCTATACAGAAGTGAAAATAAGCAATAAATAAATAATAATAAACAATTCAAAATAAATAAATAATTCAAATAAATAATTCAAAAAATATACAAAATCATCATTCAATATTTCCAGGAAATTTAAAGGCAATTTTGTGAGGGTAGAGATTAAGACTTTTGATGGGACTGGTCACAGTCCTGATTAATGGTCTTTGCCAGAACTCTCTAAACTATGACCTAACATAAGCAGAAACTATACACAAGGTATGACGGTGTAGGCACACTGATTCATTCATAAGTACATGAGAATTCACAAAGCCCCTGATGACATAATGGTGACTAGCCTATCCACCCTCACAGATATATAACCTAACTGGGGACACAGACAAGTGGAAAGGTAACTGTGAGACGCTGTGTACTAAAAGGGAAGTGCAGTGGAGGGGCATTAAACTGGACGTGGAATTCAGGACAGGCTTCCTGGAAAACATGATGTGTTGGCTGAGATCTGAAGGAGAACAACAGTACAGTAGAGTAAGCAAAATTGGAAGAGGGATCTAAGGCAGAGGAAACAGCACAGACAACACCTGAAAGCCATTTGTTCAAACTGGGGCAGACTTGAGAGAGAAAGAAAAGATAGGGTTAGAACCAGAAGAACCAGAGAAATGTTTCTGACAAGAAGTGAATGGGCTGCACCTGTTAAGTGATCTTTGACAAACAGAAATGCTGAAGACAAGATCTATGGAAATAGAACATTATGGAAAGCTTCACTTTACTCAAACTCTCCTATAAACAAGTGAATTTTGATGTTAATTAAAATATATTATCAACACTTTGGTCAGAATATTCTCCATAAACATCAGGTGTACAAACACAAAGCCAAGATTCAGGAGACATGTGCATTAGTGTCAACTCTAAGATAAGCCAACTGGATGACCTTTGGAAAATCACTCCATTTTCTCAATTCAATTTCACAGTCTCCAAAATCAAAGCAGCAAACTACATAATGTTTAAAGACCCTTGGAGATTAATCATAGCTATAAATAATCCAAGGTGGAATAGTGGGATTAAAAACAAAATCCAAAAATAACAGACAAGTATACCTTACAACGGAGACAGGAATGCTGACCAAGTCGATTGCATGAAACACCTACGGGCAAAAATACGTATGTCCAGATTCAAACCAGATTTTCCACAGATTTATACTTGATGTACTTACATCAATTATTAACATTTTTTGTCTCATAGTATCAACTAGAGGACACACAAAATGAAATGGAATCCCCAGCCAGAAGGGAGAAAACGAAGTGCATACACCCAGCATTCTTTCACTAGTATGGAACTAATTATTCTCCAATCCCCTTCCATTTCTCCCAACTAGGAGATGGCAAACTTCATTAATTATATTTAGAAAACTGAAATGGTGAGACATCCTTTTTTTCATGACACTGACTGAAGCTCTTCCCTTTATTACACAACGCTTAAATCTTAAAAAGAGGCACCTGGGTGACTCAGTTGGTTAAGCGTCTGCTGTTGGCTCAGGTCATGAACTGAGGGCTCTGGAATGGAGCCCACATCAAGTCCCTGCTCAGCAGGAAGTCTGCTTCTCCACCTGCTCCTCCGCCTGCTCATGCTCTCACGCTCAATAAATAAAATCTTTAGCAAATAAATAAGCAAACAAATCCTGAAAAGAATAATGTCCTCCATTAATATAAAATCTCTCCTGATATCACAGGCTAGTGCCATTTTTGGCATAACTTTTGATAAGGGAATAGAATACTTCAGATAGAAAGGGTGGCTATGAAGAGAAAATAATGTTCAAGTAGGCAGGGAAAAATCTCCATATATTTTATTCCTATTTTAGTGAGTAAACCATGTTAATTTTGGTCATTACCTATAATTACTGACGAAAAACCTAAACTTAAGTGCAAATATATTAAAAAAGCCAGAATGTCTGGCACATATTGACTGTGCCAGAAATGGAAGGAAAAAATAAGTACCAGAGATATAGAAAGAGAAAATAAACTAAGCCTTACCCTCATAAAGCCTCAATATAAAATTCACTGAGGTCTTGAAAAAATAAAAAAGAAAACAAATAAAGGCAGCCTGTCTTTGTAATGCAAATATCTGACTAGATAATTCTAATTTGGGAATTCTCTTACTTAATTTTGCCTGGTTCAGGGTAGACTTTTTAATGTGAACATTTTTTTTAAACTCAGAAATGATGCTCTCAGTTGTATGTATTATTATTGCCTCTGTCCAAGTATCCTGCTTTTTTCCACAGTAATGTCGGTAATTCAGTTGGACAGGTATTATTTGTCCTATGTGTTAAAGAAGTTAAAAATAGATTAAGTGCTTCCTCTATACAGTTGACCCTTGAACAGCATGGGTCTGAACCGTGCAAATTTGCTTATATGTAGACTTTTTTTCAGTAAATACAGGGCAGTACTTTAAACGTATCTTCTCTGCCCTATGATTTCCTTAGTAACATTTTACTTTCTCTAGCTTACTTTATCTTAAGAATATATTATATAATACAAAACATGTGTTAATCAACCATTGCAGTTATTGGTAAGGCTTCTGGTCAACAGTAGGCTATTAGCAGTTAAGTTTTGGGGGAGTCAGAAGTTATATACAGATTTTCAACTGCGCAGAGGGCTGCCACTCCTAACCCTCACATTGCTGAAGGATTAACTATATTATGCATATATCAGTATGCCAAATTACTCTAGTAATAACCATATTAGTTCATTCAATCTGTGGGGACAAAAATCTGAAATCTAAATCATTTCCACCTCACGATATGCCCAGGGAGTTCTTTGGTTCCTTCTTTATTCAGTTAAAAAAAAAAAAAGTGTGTGTGGGGGGGGGAATATATTTAACAAAAATGTTATGTATCTCTTTCAAATACATAGCCAGAACACATACTGAAAGTACAAAGCTCCCAACCCAATCTCCCAGTGTATATCAGGCATATCTTTTTTCTTTTTTTAAAGATTTTATGTATTTGATAAAGAGAGAGACAGAGAGCGTGCACACAAGTAGGCAGAGCAGCAGGCAGAAGAGGGAGAAACAGGCTCCCCGCTGAGCAGAAAACCTGACCTAGGGCTCAATCCCAGGACCGCAGGATCATAGCTTGAGCTGAAGGCAGACACTTAAGGGCCTGAACAAAGGAGCCCCAGGCATTTCTGATAAAGAATCTTTTTCTAACCCCACTACTCGACATGCGACAAAGACACTAGTTGTTGCCTATCTTACCTCATCTTTACTTCTGGGAACTCAAACTAGGATGGAACATGGCCCTGCCATTCTTCTTCCCCTAATTACCTCAAGCCATAGGCACTCCAGTTCACTGCCCAGTTATTTCTCTCCCCAAGAGTTACAATCTTGGACTTACATAAGCAATGCATTTCTCCCAGATTCTAAAAGAGTTTGACTTTCCTAGTTTTAAACTGGGGAATGATTTCTGTTTTAAATCTTTTTCTATGTCTTCAGAGTATTTTAAAAGGGAGTAAATTGGGATGCATCAAAGCCTGCTGATAACAAGCCATTTTAAATTAGAAGTCCCGGAGCCATTTTAATTATTTTTAAAAAATAGAGGCAAAGTCGACACATTTGTTTTTTCTTAAACATCCTTCCCACTGATAATGCAGGTAATAAGCATTTTAAAGAATTTCTGTATCTCCTAATTCCTAAGTAAGGTCAAAACTATAAATGAGATATGACCAGTTAAGGGGGTGGAAATAAGCTATATCTTTGGGGCCTATAGGTATGGTTAGGAAAATATTTCAGAAAAAACAAGCATTGAATGGCAACCGGCAAAGAAAGAATGGCAAGAAAAAAATAAAGCAATGAAAAAAAAGAGTAAAAATAAATTACAGTAAACCAAAGACACCTGGGAATCTGCAATGGGCATGACCTTAATATCAGGTATTAAAGACATGATGACAGATTTAACTTAAAATCCTGTCAACTATTCTGCTTTTGTATTTTTCCTCTGTCTTTTACTGAATCACTAAAACTTCCTGATGAAATGATAGTCTTATCACTCATAGTTGCCTGTCTTTGGGGTCAAATGCTACAAAATACTCAAAGCTCCAAGCCCCAAATAAAGTAATTCAATTTTTATATTACACATTTTGCAGAAGCCTAAGAATGCCTCAAAATGCTATCCAGTTTGAGATGTTCTTTAACCTTTGAGAGTTTCTATAGGAATATTCTAAGAATTACATACATACGCATTTATGTATATATATATTTGTAAACCTATATATATTTGTAAATATATATTTAAAGTTAGCAACTTAAATTTATAGGAAAATATAGAGGTTAGCATTTCATATCAAAACAAAAACCAAATTCAAGGAAGTGAGTATCTGGGGAACTTCAGCCTTTCCTATAATGATATCTACTATTTAATAAGGGCTTTCTAAGTAAAAGGTACCATAATAACACTTGATATGGATTCTCATTTTAATTAACTCTTTGAAAAAGAAATTAGCATCTTCCTTTAATATAGAAGGAAACTCAGCCTTAGACAGATTTGGTGATTTGCCCAAAATCACATAACCAAGAGGCAGAATTTAAGTAATGTTTGACTCTAAATCTTGAGCTTTTGAGAATCAAAAATAATGCATAAGTAACATGTAATCTATCTGTAAAGATAATACTGTTGATAATACCCAGTCAGTAACACCGGTTCTCAAAGTAGAAGATACATGACAATTATGTGTGTTGGTAAAATAGATACGCCTGCACCTATCACAGACTTCAAAGACAGAATCACCAGGGATGAGGCTTGGTGCCCAAATTTTTAAAAAACCTCCACAGGTGTTTCTGATGCACACTTTTGTCTAACAATCACCAAAACCAACTAGCAGGAACAAACTAGAGGTAGGATCATGAACCACTTACTTGAAGGCATTTGGAAATGTGTATGAGTTTGGGGAGGAGGGGTGGGGTTTGGGGAGGTGGAGTGGTTATAATACCTTGGGAGGTTTTCGAAAATGATACTTAGTGCTCAGGACAGGAAGGCTACAAATCCTATAATGCCTGATCGATGGGTTTGTCATGGTAGGAAATGTCTCAGTACACATGCCATAATAACACTTGATATGGATTCTCATTTTAATTAACGCTTTGAAAAAGAACTCACTCAACTAAAATGCCAGTGGCATCCCTATTGAATAAAACAGACTATGTGGTTCTGAATTTTTTTTTTAATTTACTTTTTTTTTGGTTCTGAATTTTCTTTAGAAACAGAAAATAGATACTAAGTTGAATTACAGTCCACAAGAGGCTACATGAAAAACTAGATTCTTCTTTGAGTCTAACACTTAATACTATTAAGAATCCTGGGTATAAAGGATATTTAATAATAAAAACTTACATTTGAATGTTTCCGCCTCTAAAACCTGGCAGCTGGCTTGATGTTCAAACTGATCGTCCTCACAGAGAAAGTTATGACAAAAAGAACAACTGAATATTCTGCCTCCTATTGGATTAAAAAACAAAATCCGTAAGTATAAACATGATAAATTTTAATTTAAAGAAGCCATAAATACCAATTTAAGGAAGTTAAGGGATTTACTACAGAATTACACCAAATGACACAGTAGTTTTTGTTCTGGTAAAGGCTACAATGAAAACTGCCAAGTTAAACCATAAAAAAATGGACTCCCATAATTCCCTGGCTAGTCATATAAAAAGAGCATCCAGAATGTTTCAAAGTCAGCCTTTGTTCACAGTAAAGTTCACTGCTTGCATGTAATCACTCACCGTGGTCCCAGACACCTCGCTCACACTCCACACACTCAGCATCAGTAAGAGGGCAGGCACAGGCATGTGTACTGAGACATTTCCTACCATGACAAACCCAAGCTTCACAGAAGTCACATATTGCACCCTGCAACCAAGAAACACAAAAAATTAATCTTTGTCACCTGCCTGGCTGCAACCACTGTTTAGCCAAGGGCAACCATCAAAATCATACACATTTAGCAATTTATCAACCCTTAGTGATAGTGGGGGGCTTCACTAAAGAAAAAAAATTCGTTTAAGCCAAAATTAAAGAGGGTTCTCTAAAAATCAAACTACTTCACCAATAGTTTTTTACAATATAAAAAACTTGACTATAAATCAAAAGAAAAAGAACCAAGGGGAAAACTATATACTTAGCCCTAATACTAATCACTAAAGTAAGGCATGGAGCTAAAAGGGTTGCCTTCTAACTGAATTCTAATTCAAATGCTATCCAGAGTCCACATTTTAAGCATTCTTATCAATAACAATTACAGTAACTAAACTGAATTTTTTCAATTAGAAATATTCCTGACTTTTAATTGAACACAGTAATAAAAAAAAGGTATAAACTTCCAGTTACATATTAAATAAGTCACTGGGATGCAGTAAACACCATAGTGACCATAGTCAATGATACTATATTATTTATTTGAAAGCTGCTAAGACAGTACATCTTAAAAGTTCTCATCACAAGAAAAAAATTTTAACTATGTGAGGTGATAGATGTTAATGAGACTTACTGTGATCACTTTGCAATATACACAAATATCAAATCATTATGTTGTGCACCTGTGTGATACTGTGATTTATAATAAATATATATCCCATCTTCCCCCCCCAAAATATATATTTTTTACTTAAGAAAATTCCTTCTGAATCATAAAACCAACAGTAATTCACATAGCTTTTCTAGAATAAGTGAGAAAAAGTAATTCACATAGCTTTTCTAGAATAAGTGAGAAAAAATATTAAGCTCTGTCAGCATCTTTTTTCTGTTAAGGCTACTTATGCTTTGAATCATTACTATACTTCTTTGTGGAAAAAAATTTTAAATAAAATATACAGAATTAGGGCACCTGGGTGGCTCAGTTGGTTAAGCAATTGCCTTCAGCTCAGGTCTTGATTCTGGCATCCCAGGATCAGCAGGGAGTCTGCTTCTCCCTCTGACCTTCCCCTTTCTCATGCTCTCTCTCTTTCTCTCTCTCAAATAAATAAAATCTTAAATATATATATATATATATATATATATATATATATATATATATATAATCATACACAGAATTAAATAACAGGATAAGACTCACCAATTCTACATCAAAAATTAGACCAGTGATATTAGACACAATGACATCTACAGAATATTAACTCCTAGAAAAAATCAAGAAAATGGGACTAGAGACACCTGGGTGGCTCAGTCAGTTAAGCATCTGCCTTTGGCTCAGGTCATGAACCCAGGGTCCCAGGACTGAGTCCCTCTTCAGGCTCCTTGCTCAGCAGGGAACCTGCTTCTCCCTCTGCCTGCCATTCCCCCTGCTTGTGTGCTTTCTCCTTCTGAAAAATTAAACAAAACCTTAAAAAACAAAACAAAACAAAACAAAACAAGAAAATGGGAATAGATGGTCTTTCCTTTACAGGTGACAAACAGGGGCCCAAGTCTTAAGTCCAAACCCCAGAGCTGCATTACAGTGGAGCTGGGATTTAAACCACAGTGTTCTGAATCTCAATTCAGTGTTCTAGTATTCAAGATTCTCTGTAACTGAAGTAGGAAAAAACAAATAGGAAGGATGCTTTTTGAGCTGTAAAAATGGATTATCACTGAGGATAGTAAATCCTCAAATATCTCTTGAAACATCCAAGGTTCTAGCAACAAAAAGACACACTAAACTGAGTAATCCGGGAGAGTTTACAAGATATAATTTACAAAGGACAGGGAAGGGCTTAGAAAAAACGTAAGGGGTAATGCAGTCACCACCCCTGGGCGAGAGAGGAGGAAGTTACCAGAACCTTGACAGAGAGCAGCGTGGAGAGGATTACCTGGTCATATAGAGAGAAACTGTGGCCAATCCTATCCAAACTAGGATAACCTGGTAGAGAAAGCTGGGAAAATAAACACCCAGATCGTACTATCTGCCCATTTAAAGGCGTCCTGCCAGGGTCTTCCATTGGCTGAACCCAAAAGAAGCCAGAAGGTAAGAAAGCCACTGAACCAGTCCATACATACAGGTCAGGTTCCCAGGGCAAAACAGGGTGGAGAAGAGGGAAGAGAGATGGAATTTCAATAGGCAAATAAAAGACTCCCAGAAAATCACTTTTCTAGAATTTACAGCTAATGATACATGAGTCTACGGAAATATTTTATATAAGACATCATTCACATTCATATAACTTAGTGATTTTTTTAAAAAGCATTTGATAAATCTGGACATAAGCAAGCTATCAAGGAAGATTACACTGATTTAGGAATAAAGACAACGCTGACAATCCTATATCGAAAATGAAGAGAAATTCACAAGATATTGATGAGTAGGTTGTTTCTTGCTTCTGTAAGATATGCACATGGGAAATAGATCATATAAAGGCATGCTTCATGATGGAAAATTATGTTTTTGGGAAGTTGCTATAAATAAAATATCTGCTTGACATAGAAGTACTATTACATTCCTCATGGAATGAAATTTGGACATGAGCATAAAATCACACAATAGTGGGACACCAGGGTGGCACAGTCTTTCAAGCATCTGACTCTTGGTTTCAGCTCAGGTTGTGATCTCAGGGTTGTGAGACTGGCCCCACATCGGGTTCTGCAATCAGTGTGAAATCTGCTTGAATGTCTCTCTCCCTCTGCACACTCTCCTCTCTCAAATAAATAAATCTTTTTAAAAAATATGATAAATATGCCAAACAACAGAATACACTAAAATTGGTTAAAGAGACATTTTTTAGTGAAAAACAGAGCAAAATGCATCACACAACTCTTTATTACAGCATACCTCATTTTATTGTGCTCCATTTTACTGCACTTCACAGCTAGTGTATTTTTTATAAATTGAAAGTATGTGGCTACCCTACATCATTAGTGCCACTTTTCTAATAGCATTTGCTCACTTCATGTCTCTGTACCACATTTTGGTAATTCTCACAATATCTGGAGCTTTTATTATTATTATTATATTTGTTATGGTGACCTGTAATGAGTGGTCACAAATCAGTAATTTGTTATGGTAACCTGTGATCAATTACTATTGTAATTGCTTTGGAATGCCACAAACTATGCCCACATAAGATAGCAAATTTAATCGGTAAATGTTATATGTATTCTGACTGTTCCACCGACCAGCTATTCACCAACCTCTCTCTCTCTCCTTGGGCCTCCCTATTCCCTGAGACACAACAGTACTAACATTAAGCCAATTAATAACCCTACAATGGCCTCTAAGTGTGAGTGGGTCCAAGTGAAAGTGAGTCCTACGTTTCTCACTTTTAAATCTAAAAAAGAAATGATTAAGCTTCATGAGGAAGGCAGGTTGAAGGCTGAGACAGGCCAAAAGTAAGCCTCTTGTACCATACTCAGCCAAGCTGTGAATGTAAAAAGAAAAAAGCTCTTGAAAGAAACTAACAGTGCTATTGAATGAACACATGATTGATTAAAAAAAAAAAAGCAAAAGAGACTTATTGCTGAAATGGACAAAGTCTGAGTGGTCTGGATAGAGGATCAAATCAACCACAATATTCTCTTAGGCCAAAGCAAGGCCCTAACTCTCTTCAATTCTATGAGGACTATGAGGTAAAGAAACTCCAGCAGAAAAGTTTGAAGCTAAGACGTTGGTTCATGAGGCTTGCAGAAAGAAGCCGTCTCCACAACATCAAAATGCAAGGTGACGCAACAAGTGCTAATACAGAAGCTACAGCAAGACATCCAGAAGATCCAGCTAAGATCACTAATGAAGGTGGTTACACTAAGCCACAGATTTTCAGCACTGACAAAACAGCCTTAAATACAAAGATGCTATCTAGGGGGGCGCCTGGGTAGCTCAGTTGGTTAAGCAACTGCCTTTGGCTCAGGTCATGATCCAGGAGACCCGGGATCGAGCCCCACATCGGGCTCCCTGCTCGGCGGGAGGCCTGCTTCTCCCTCTCTCACTCCCCCTGCTTGTGTTCCCTCTCTGGCTGTGTTTCTCTCTGTCAAATAAATAAATAAAATCTTTAAAAAAAAAAAAAAAAAGATGCTATCTAGGACTTGCATAGCTAGAGAGAAGTCAGTGCCTGGCTTCAAAGCTTCACAGCACAGGCTGACTCTCCTGTTAGGGGCTAAGAGAGCTCATCATTTGAGGTTGAAGCTAATGCTAACTTACCATTCTGAAAATCCTGGGGCCCTTAAGAATTATGCTAAATCTACTTACTCTGCCTGTGTTCAATAAATGGAACAAGAAAGCCTGGAGGATAGCACATCTATTTACGACATGGTTTACTGCATGCTTTAAGCCCACTGTTGAGACCTACTGCTCAGAAAAAGGATTCCTTTCAAAATATTTCACTGACAATGCAGCTGGTATCCAAGAGTTCTGATGGGGAGGTACAATGAAATTAATGTTGTTTTCATGCCTGCTAACACAACATCCATTCTGCAACCACTGGATCAACAAGTCATTTTGACTTTCAAGTCTTTTTATTTAGAAACGTATTTCATAAGGTTCTGGCTGCCATAGATTGTGATTCATTTAAGGGATGGATCCGGGCAAAGTAAACTGAAAACCTGGAAAGGATTCATGATCCTAGATGTCTTTAAGAAAATTACTGATTCATAGTAACAGATCAAAATATCAACATTAACAGCAGTTACAAGAATTGATTCCAACTGTCATGGATAACTTCGAGGGGTTTGAGATTTTAGTGGAGAGAGTAACTACAGATGTGATGGAAATACTAACAGAATAAAAAGTAGAGCCTGAAGATGGGAATGAACTGCTGTAATCTCATGATAAAACAGATGAGGAGCTGCTTCTTATGAATGAACAAAGACAGTAATTTCTTGAGATGGAATCTACTCTTAGTGAAAACACTGTGAAGACTGTGGAAATGACAACCTAGGACTGAGAATACTACATAAACTTATTTGTAAAGCACCAGCAGGGTTTGAGAGGACTGATTTCGGTTTTGAAAGAAGTTCTCCTCTGGCTAAAATGATATCAGTTAGCATCACATGCTATGCAAAAATCATTATTTTAAGAAACTGCAACAGCCACCCCAACATTTAGTAACCACCACAATGATCAGCAGCTAAGAACACTGAAGAAAGACTCTCTACCAGCAAAAGATTATGACTGACTGAAAGATCAGATGATGGTTAGCATTTTATTGCAATATTTTTTAAATAACATATTTAAAATGTCTTTAGATTAATGCTGTTACACATTAACATGGTTAGCATTTTATTGCAATATTTTTTAAATAATATATTTAAAATGTCTTTAGATTAATGTTGCTACACATTAAATAGACTAAGTAAACACTATAAACATAAGCTTTATATGCACTGGGAAATCAAAAAATTAAGTTTGACTTGTTCTATTGCAATATTTGCTTTATTGCAACTGCCTGGAACCAACCCACAGTATCTCTGAGGTATGCCTATATGTAAAACAATGAATTTCCTTAGAATATTCTACATGTAACGAGGAAATTATGTATAAGTCTACATTAAATATGTATTCTTTTTTCAAATGTAAAGCTATAAAAATGCTACTAATACTAGGCTCTTTTGAAACTAGGATGCTTTTTAACCAAAAGCCTGAACCTTGGGGTGCCTAAGTGGCTTAGTCGTTAAATGTCTGCCTTTGGCTCAGGTCATGATCCCAAATCAGGCTCCCTGCTCAGTAGGAAGCCTGCTTCTCCCTCTCCCACTCCCCCTGCTTATGTTCCCTCTCTCAGTGTTTCTCTCTGTCAAATAAATAAATAAAATCTTTAAAAAAAAAAAAAGAAAGAAAGAAAAGCTTGAACCTTGCTTAAGCAGGGCTTTCAGTTCAGTAAATGACAGTCCATGAAGTCTGACTAAGATATTTTAGAAAGTACCTTTGACAAATGAATTTTTGTTTATTTTTTAAAGATTTTATTTATTTATTCATGAGAGACACAGAGAGAGAGGCAGAGGGAAAATCAGGAACCCCAAGGAGCAGGGAGCCCGATGTGAGACTTGATCCCAGGACCCTGGATCATGACCTAAGCCAAAGGCAGACGCTTAACCATCTGAGCCACCTATTTAAGTCAATTTCAAATAAGTTTCCATTTCTTGTACATTTTCAAATAAGAAAAAAAGGAAGCAATCAAAAATAAGTGGACAATATAGGAAAACCACTCAAAGAATATGGCAGAGATAAACCAGAAAACTCCAGATTGACTGAATCACGGACAAAACAGTGCTATTTAGAAAAAATAACCATTGCTCAGCAAGACTATTCTTATCCCTGGAAATCTGCTTGTCTAAGAGAGGAAGATAAACTTACCACCATAGCAAGGCCAGTACTGTACACACCAGCATGCTTTATGACACAGTCTGAAGACTTCATCATGCACTTTGTTTTCCCTAGTAAATAGACAAATCTGCATTATCAGTCTTGCAAAGTAGTACATGTAAGTACTCACTAATGTCACTTTTTACCTAGCCTCAATTCCTATAGATATAACTTGAAAATGGATAGAAATCACTTTATTACTCATGTTACTAAAAAAAAAAAAAGGAGATCAATATAACGGAGATCTACCCTGAATAAGATTTTTAAAGATTATAAATTTATTAGCAAATCTACAAAAATGTATTGCACAATAAAATTATATGCTAATTGTTGTACTCAAATCAGAAATTGTACATTATGGTTTATAATCTAACAATCATTAAAGCAGTTTAAAATCTTGTGAATTTTCAGATGAATACAGATTTTAAAAAGCTATGCTTTAAAATGAATTTTATACTTTATAAGTCACAATAAAAACAGCCTGATTTGGAATTATTGTTTCTTTCCACAGAACATCTCAAACCAAACCAATGACTATGCAACTCACCTAATTCATTTTTTAAGTTTATCCATATGTAGATTTACAAACATAGCCCCCAAATTAACATTCTTCCAAAAGAATTTTGAAATAGTGCCTAAAGGAGTAGAAAAAAATGGAAATACAGGGACAGTGCTAAAAATCACACTACAGTCACAAAAGCTCTGATCTAGCAGCAAATCACCAACACAAAACACTATCAGGAAATTCACTCATCATATATTATGCCAAAATTAATGGTGACATATTAATCACCCATCTCAGACTCTGCAAAGTAAAACATGAAACACATAGAAGATGCACAATTTTCCATTTTCTTGATTATCTGAGGAACAAAACAAGGACAACAAGAAATGGGAAGAGAGAATGGAAATGAGAGAGAGCAGCTACCCAACTGTTCCAAGCCTAATAAGTACAAGAAAGAATCAGTAAGCGGGAAATAAATCCATGTACACAGCACTATATAATTCAAGCCCAGACAACACTCAAAATATGGGATGATCCTTGCAAGAACTCAATCTCCATAATCTATTTTCTCATTCTTTTTCTTTTTAATATTTCACTTTATTTGAGAGAGAGAGAGAGAGAATATGCAGTAAGCAAGCACACAAGCTGAGGGATGGGCAGAGAAAGAGGGACAAGCAAACCACGCCACCCTGCCCAGCAGAGAGCCCAACACAGGGCTGGATCCCAGGACCCTAGATCATGACCTGAGCCACACTCACCAGACACTTAACTGACTGAGCCACCCAGGAGCTCCTCTATTTTCTCATTCTACATTCATATGTCTTTTATAAAATAAGGATATAAAAACTATCAGTCAAGTAGTCTCTCTAGGCTGGTATTTTTTTTTTTTTTAAGATTTTATTTATTTATTTGACAGAGAGATACAGCCAGAGAGGGAACATAAGCAAGGGGAGTGAGAAAGGGAGAAGCAGGCTTCCCGCTGAGCAGGGAGCCCAATGTGGGGCTCGATCCCCAGTCTCCAGGATCATGACCTGAGCCGAAGGCAGTCGCTTAACCAACTGAGCCACCCAGGCGCCCCTAGGCTGGTATTTTTTTTTTAAGTAGGCTCCACACCCGGCCTGCTTAATGTCGGGCTTAACTCATAACCCTGTAAGACCTGAGCTGATAAAACTCAAAAGATAGTCTCTTTAGAGAACTACACTAAAAATATTCAGGGATATAGCCCTAAACTTTTTCAAGTTTAAAGTCTAAAGATGGTCTCTTTAGAGAACTACACTAAAAATATTCAGGGATATAGCCCTAAACTTTTATAATTTTCTGCATTGTTATTATACAAAAACACATTTATGTGAGTATATCCTAAACTGTGTTTCCCTTGAAACTATCATCCCATAACCAAAGGAAGTATCTGTTCAAATAAAAGTTTGGGGGGTAAATTTAGTGTGAATAAAACTGAATAGATATCTTTACTGGAGGTCTTCAGAACCCTTAACGTACAAGTATGTAACAGGAATCTCCCAGACAGAAAGGCAGCGATGAAATAAGGAGCATTTCTCAGTATATGCATTATTTTAAGAAATACCTAGTAAGGGACACCTGGGTGATTCAGCTGGTTAAGTGTCTGACGTGATTTTGGCTTATGTCTTGATCTCATGGTTGTGAGGCACTGGGCATGGGGCATGCTTGGGATTCTCTCTCTCCCTCTCCCTCTGCCTCTCCCTCTGTCTCTCTCTCAAAAAGAAAAGAAAAGAAAAAAAAGAAGAGAAGAGACAAGACCTATTAACAGCTCAAGTATTCTGTGGAAGGCTACTTGGGAAACACCAATCTTGTCGTTCTATGAACTATCATTTAGTTTTACCATTTAGTTTACTTTGAATAATCATTTACTCTAAATAAATACCTGGGAACTGAATATGTAGCTTGGGAACTCTACTGCA
>PITA01030897.1:0-15928 GCA_004023965.1 Spilogale gracilis
TTAAGGAATTTATTTATGTAACCAACATCCCAAGATCATTAAGGAAATATGTCTTTCATACGTTAGGAATGGTGATGTCAGAGAACTAAAACCTTTGTCTGAGCCAAGAATCCAAAATCCAATGCTCTTATCATTGAAATCCAACAACAATGACAACAAATTAACATCAAAGTATACATCTTATACATTTCACTATTTATCTCTTTTGCCTTGCGAATTGAAGATTAAAAATTCTTTTTATGTGTGGATATAGTTTTCTTTTAATTAAATGTTACAGATCGTTAAAAATCAAAATATGAGTTAACAAAGAAGTTCCTAATTTTAACCTTTTTGTATGTCAAGCCAGGACTGAGATCATGACTCTGATTCTGAGCAGAATCATGGGGACGGAGGGATGGGTTTTGTCCCATAGCTCCCCGCAACCCTGGCTGACCCAAGGACTGCTACGAAGAGAAGGGCAGCACACACCCAGGGCCCTGGGGAGTCACACTTCTCTTCTTCTTTCTACTTGGTCCATTTTGGGGAGGCAACGAAAAGGTCACCCATGCCCGGATCACCACCTAGAGCTTTGGTATCTGGGTTTTCATGGGAGCACAAACTCTCCAGTAAAATATAATTATGGAGTTTATTCACTTGATTTCTGGCCCTTATACCTACTGCCCAGAATAAATTATTTGTGGGAGGAGAACAAGCAAAACACTTGAAGTGGCTCATGCCCATGTGTTTTATAGTTGAGGGAGCAATTTCTTATGGTATCCAGATTGTGCAACTCCAATCTTAACTCATACTTTCAGCTTCTTTATTATTTGGCCAGATATCATTTGCTCTTATGTCTTGACAAGAGGGCCCCTCCCTTGGGGCGAACTCTACACCGCCCTCTCCTTGGTCACTACTCCCCTTTAGGTGAGGAATCCACAGGCCAGGCGGATGTATTCATTCAGAGCCATGCTCCCTTTCTAGAACTGACTCTAGGGAGTCAGACCCCAGAACTCCCTGCCAAAGACACTGCTTCCAGGAATGGTGGGGGCTCTTTTCCTCACCTATCCTTCTGAGGGTACACTTTGCCATTGGTGTGCCACCACAGGCATAAGCAATGACCAAAAGGGGTGCTAACGTGGCCAGAGCATGAACACGGGGTCTGGCACCCTCATGGTTTTTGTATGAGGCCCTTCATGATGCATGTCCTGCCTGGGGTTAGGAAAGCAGGGCAGCAGTCCGGGCTGGTGCTGCTCTCCCTGGATCATCAACTCTAGTATGGAGCTCTATGGAACCAAAATATTCTAAATTTCATATCACTTTTTTAGGTCATTATAAACATAGATCTGTCAAGGTAGGAAACTTACTTGTTAACTTCACTTATACTTCCTAAATATGTAGACAAAATATGTGGGGCTGTTTCCACTTTTTTTTTTTTTTAAGATTTTATTTATTTGACAGAGAGAGAGAGAGAGAGAGAGAGAAAGACAGACAGCACAAACAGGGGGAGTGGCAGGCAGAGGGAGAAGGAGAAGCAGGCTCCCTGCTAAGCAGGGAGCCCAACATAGGGCTTGATCCCAGGACCCTGGGATCATAACCTGAACTGAAGGCAGATGCTTATCGGACTGAGCCCCCCGGGTGCCCCGTTTTCACGAAAACGTTTGTTTTTGTTATTTCCTGTTGTTACTGTTTGTGTTCTTTTTTCACCTCAAGTCCCACAAATTACAGGACTAGGCCTACTCTTGGAATAGGTTTGATTTTGAGTTTGTTTAAAATCATAATGCAAAGGATTGGTAACAGAGGGCTCAAACGTGGGTGGTGGGTGGGCTGCTTTGTCACCCAGTCAAATGCAGCACTGTTCGTAAGCAATGTTCCAACTATGTCCCCAAGTCCTGGCCCGGCTCCCTGGCCTGATGCGAGAGATCGCTTGTGCGAGTGTGTCTAACTTCCACTGGGAACCAGAAGAATATGACTTGGCTGTTTTCAAATAATTCAAGCCCCACACTGCTGCTCTGCTCTAGGTTGCTGCCACTTCCCTGCCAAGAAGCTCTTCCCCATTGACTTCCTTAAGCTGCTTGGAGTTAAGATCTGGGCACCAGTGAAGGCCTCTTTTCCAGGCAAAAAAGAAAGAACTAGAAGAAAGAATTGGGCCAAGCTTCCTTGATTGAACCACTTCACTTCAGCAAATCCCTAAGCCTTTCTATCTGTTTTGTCAGGAGTAAAATGACCAGACTAATTCAGTCCTACCTCAGAGGGCAGTGAGTGGCAGGTTTAATTAATGATGATTGTGAGGGGCTTTGTAATGTAAAGTAATACATTATAATGAAAAGGAGCACTACAGCTATTTTTTCCAAAGTCTGGAGTGCATCCTGCTTTCCAGTGCCATGATGAAGCCTCTCAGTACTGATCACAGACTGCTGCAGACTTCAGGGCGACGGAGAGGCACAGGGCTTGCCTTACCTGAACAGAAGGCAAGGGCAGCAATCAGTGCGCATCTCAGATTCCTGGATGACAGGCAGGCAGCAAGCACCAAGGCAGCTGGGCCCCGCTGGTGGCAGATGATAGACTGGTTTCTGCAATCAAAGTACAAAGAACAGATGTATCCATTTATTTCTGGGACCCTTCTGGAAAGAGTCTTGGGATCTAAAGCATCCCGAGCAGAGCACTCTTTCCAAAGATCTCCCTTGCTTTTCTTCCTATTCTCCATGGCTTGGTTTGCCGGCTGGCAGCTCACATTAGAGGTGTTTATGAAAATATGTAACAAGAATCAAGCCTGTCCAGGATGCATTTCTTCCTTTAAAGTCATGGTCTTATTTACAGGGCTCGCATTCCATGGTTCCCGTAAAGACAGCTGCATGATTTACCAGAAGTCACCCTAGTCTTGTTAAGCATCGCACTTCAGAATTGGTGATTACTGCAGTTAATGTGGGATTTCTGTCTCTCTTCTACAATTCATCTAACAACATTCATATGCAACAAACCATAACTTTTTAAAGATCTTGTTTATTTGAGAGTGAGAGTGAGCATAAGAGGGGAGTGGGTCAGAGGGAGAAGCAGACTTGCCACTGAGCAGGGAGCCTGATGTGGGGCTCGATCCTGGGACTCTAGGATCAAGACTCAAGCTGAAGGCAGTTGCTTAACCAACTGAGCCACCCAGCCGCCCTAAATCATAACTTTCATATAGTAAATGAACATGATTGCTTCTTCCGTTCAATTCCTCTAGACTTTATGTTTCTAGGATGGCGTATCATATATCATACATTGAAACTATATTTATACAGCCTTTTCCTTACTATTAGATGACCTTGGGCTCCTTGAAAATCCTAAGAGTGTCTTAATCATATTTACATCTCCCTTGACATCAATGCCTTCTTTATAGGAGACACAAAAATACACTTACTCGAATACAGTGAAAATGAAATGACCTAAGGAGTAATGAAAATGAAAAGAAAACCTAATGTTCATTAGAGGGCTTCTTCCTTCCTTTTCTTCCTTTTCTTCCTTCCTTCCTTCCCTCCTTCCTTCCTTCTTCCCTCCCTCTCTCCTTCACTCCCTCCCTCTCTCCCTCCCTTCCTTCCCCTCCTCCTTCCTCTTTCTTTCTTAGGGTGCTTTGTTTTTGACTATTTTCTTTTTTGAGTAGGCTCTGTGCCCAACATGGAGCCCAATGTGGGGCCTGAACTCAAGACTCTGAGATCAAGACCTGAGTTGAGATCAAGAGTCAGATACTTAACTGACTAAGCCAGCCAGGTGACCCTCAAATAATTTTTTTTAGAAAGAGAGACAGGAGGGGAGAGGGAGTTGGAGAATCAGGGTTCAATCGCACGACTATCAGACCATGACCCAAGTCAAAATCAAGAGTTGGATGCTTAAATGACAGAGCCACTCAAGTGCTCCACCCTCAAATAATTAAAAAAAAATTTCTTGTTTGAGGGGCGTCTGGGTGGCTCAGTGGTTAAGCCTCTGCCTTCAGCTCAGGTCGTCCCGGGATTGAGCCCTGCATCGGGCTCCCTGCTCAGTGGGAAGCCTGCTTCTCCCTCTCTCACTTATGCTGCTTGTGTTCCCTCTCTGGCTATGTTTCTGCAAATAAATGAAATCTATAAAAAAAAATTTCTTGTTTGAATCTCTAAGTATATTATATTGGTTAAGATCAAAATTCTTGAGCTTCAGTTTTGAAAGTTACCATTCATGAGGTCTTGGAAATAGTACTTAAGCTCTGTGCCTTAGTTTCCTTAGATGTAAAGTGGGAATACGACTCCTATTTATCTCATAGAGATGTTGTAAAGATTAAATGAGATAAATCCATATAAAGTGCTTAGCACAGTGCCTGACATGAGAAGAACCTTCAGATGAATCATTGTCATCACCAGTAGAGATTACAGGGTCAGAAGTCTTGGTTGCTCGCAGAACCTTAAAGGGTAGCCTTCAGATTTAATGGTTTACCCCACAGTTCCCCTCACTATGCCATCTTATAAGTATGAAGCAGGAACCTGCTTAGGTTAGAAACTCAAAATTTTCTGCTTCTAGCCCCTGCTTGAAGATTTTACCCTTAGATATTGAATTGAGTAAGATAGTGCTCATTCAGACATAATATGAGGACTGTTGAAAAGGCATTTTGTTGGTTGTAAAATATATTGCCAGGCAGTGGATCCTTGTAAATGGGCTCATTTCCAATGTACTTGGGATGTCTTTAGTTTAAAATGGTATCCCTTGGGGCGCCTGGATGGCTCATTCGATTAAGCTGAGAGTGGAATCTGTTTAAGATTCTCTCTCTCCCTCTGCCCCTTCCCTTTATTCTCTCTCTCTCTCAAACAAAAAGGGGGGGGGTGCCTGGGTAACTCGGTTGACCCCTGGAGGCTCAGCTGGCATCTGGATTCTTGACTTGGCTCAGGTCATGATCTTGGGGTCGTGGGACGAAGCCCTGCATCAGACTCCATGCTCAGCCTGGAATTTGCCGGTCTCTCTCCTTCTGTTCTTCCCCACACTTTCATTCTCTATCTCTAAAATAAATAATATCTTTTAAAAAGTGGTATCTCTACTCAAATGTGGTCCCTAGATTTGATCATTCTATATGAAAAAGAGTGTTACTGCATACATTCATCACCAATTTGCTGAAGTTTGGGGAGAAGGTGTTTTTAGTTAATAGATCACATCCAGCAAATAACCTGATGCTTCAGGGAGAAGAGTGAGCAATAGCGAGGCAGGCACAGGAGAGGACTTAGACCACCAGCTGCCTTGCCAAAGGGAGTAGAGACAATGGTTTGGAGAGAGTAGGCAACCTTATGGGGTCTCTGTCCAACCTATGCCTCCTTTCCTAAGAGGTCCCACCACCCACTTCCACGGAAGTGGGGCCCCAGGAGTCACTATCATCCCAAGTGCCCACAGATTCCTGGAATCCATGCTCCTGACCCAAGCTGAGACAACGAGCTTCCCTCATCAGGGCATCTGGAACTGGGACACAGGCCTTCTGGTCAGTCACTACTGGCCCTGGGATTAGGACAGCATACAAGGGGCTAGCATGGCCACTGCCACTATGTGCCCTGAAAAGCAGAAAAACTGGGGTGTAGGGAGAGGAGGCTGGAAGAGCAGCAGGGAGAAGTAGAGATGAGAAAACAGGTTGCCCCTGAGAGGAAAAGGGAGGTGGCAAGAGAAGAGTTGTCTCCATTCCCCGGGGCCTCTGAGGGCTTTGTTCTGTGCCCCTGTCCCCAAGGCCTCACTACCCTTCCTGCCCTGGCCCATGCCCAGCACTCTTTCCTTTTGAGTGCAGGCAAGCTGAAGATGTATCTGTTACATGAAACCCAAGGAGGCTTGGCTGTGTGAGTGGCTGGGGGGTGGGGGGAGGGAGAGAGAGAGAGAGGCGCCTTAAGCCAGGGACTCTGGCTGCACAGGCAGGGTCTGCCTGCTGCCTGCCACTCCCCCCAGCCCAGGAGATCCCATCACACTGGCTGCCCAAACCAGACACACACATCAGTCACATTTGCTGATGACAGAACTGGATAGAACAGATACACAGCTACTCCTGAAATATGTTTTTGTCACTTCCTGATATACTTTCTTGTAGGGAAGAAAGTGGCATCCAAGAGGCACACTCAGAATGTTCTAACCCTGAATAGTTCTGCAGGAGTTTGTGTAACTGCAGCTGTCATCGGTCATGCATGTTGCAGGGGGAAAAAAAAGACCAGCTAGGCACTGATCTCTTTAACGTTCTGGCAGTCCCCATTCTGGGCCACTGGACATTTGCCTGTAGCTTTGGCTCTGCCCCAGATTCAGGGGCAAATCCTACCTCTAGCTAAAGGTTTCAAGGAGCCCTGGTTTAGGAGTTCAGGGGACACTGTCAGGTCACCCTAGGACTTGTCCTCCTTCATCAAATACTCTGGTTCTGGACTCTGGGCTTCAGCCCCATCCTGGGATTGAGTCAGTTTGATTCTGTGTCGCAGGACCTGGTGCGTGGATGCCCCAGGCTTCAGCCCCTGCCTTCATAACCCAGCCAGGACCCCAGCCCCTTCAAAATCAGCACTCCCATGTGCACACAGCTATCCTTCCTCGGTAGCCTATCAGAAACGCAGACCAAGCAGAGACCCTGTTACCTGCACTTCGTCCTGGGTGACCCACACTGCCACTCGGAGTCACACGGTTATTGCCAATACCTCCTGCAACTCTACCACCCCCACTTTCACCAGTCATATTTGCTTCACTTATGGACACCTTCCTTTTCGTGCCCAAATCTCTCTAAATCACCCTGTTGCCTGCTAGTGCTGAGGGTCCCTATGGTCCTGTGGTTCTGCTTGCCTGGAAGACTGCCCCCCTCCAACTTCAGCTGGGCACTGATCATGGCACCTAGCATGTAGCAGGGTGATTGGCAAGCAGTATGGTGGAAGGAGCATGGGCATTTTGAGCAGACCTAGGTTCAAATCCCTGCTCCCCACTTACGCAAGGATCTTAATTCCTCCAGAACACCACAGGATTGTTGAAACCATTATGTGAAATAATGTGTCTGGCAAGATTTTGTAGTTATTTGATAAAACACATCTGCTTTTCTTTCCTGCACTTATATTTTTTAACAGCTTTATTGATATTCGCATATCATACAGCCCACTGACAAAGAGTGCAATTCACTGGTTTTGAGACTATTCACTAGATGTAGATTTCTTAAAATGCAATTAGAACATGAGAAATAGAAGGTTTAGTAACACTTAAAAAGACTTAGGGTGTTAGTCAGCTACAAGGTTATGTAAATCAACAGTGGGATGCCATCACATTGCCAAAAAAGCATATGTGGTATGGGGCTGAACTGATACACGTGTGATGATCAGAACAAGGCAAGTACCAGCTCCCTGTGATTCAGAGCTGGCAGTGTGTTCGGTCATTGGGCCTATTTTAAGAGGGATGTGGGCAAATTGGAGCATGTCCAAAGAAATATAAAAAGGGTGATGAGAAACTGTGAATACTATGATATGCATCCTGGAGAAGTAAATTCTATGAGGAGGTAAATTCTATGAGGAGGTTCTAACCCTTTTCTCAGTTAGCTCAGGGCTGTTAGTTGGAAAATGAATGACATATGCTTTCTGTTTTGCCTTCCCAGGCCAGAAATTCAATAGGTGAATTTAAAACCAAGCCAACTTCGACATGATAGAAGGAACAATTAGAGCTGTTGAAAATAGGAATGCACTGTCCCTTCCTAACCTGAAATTCCATATTTAATATATTACTACATTATTAGTAAGTCTCAGAGCAATGGCTTGTAGAGCTCTTGTTCTGGGTAATGGGCTGTGCTCAGGTGGATAAAATGATCCAGTGGGTCAACGTTTCTTTATTCAAGGCCAACCATCCAGTTGGTGGGTTAGTCTAGTAGTCCTTTTTTTCTATTTTTGGAAAATATTTATTTATTTCATGGAGAAAGAGCGTGCAGGAGGAGGGGCAGAGGGTGAGGGAGAGAGAAACTCAAGCATGACTTGGGGCTCGACCCCACAACTCCAAGATCATGACCTGAGCTGAAGCCAAGAGTTGGCAGCTTAACGGACTGTGCCACCCAAAGCCCCTCCCATTTTTCATTCCTGCTTTTGATGTAAGAGAAAAGGATGTCCCAAAGTGTCAATATGGATATTTTATTAGCAGTTATGATGACTGGAAATATTCCTAAAATAAGACTTTGGCATTACCTGACCAGAATTGTGCCCCTCTCTTCTCCACTCTGTATGAAGTGCCTTCATTAGTACTTGAAATGGACCATCGCACAGACATTTATGGAAATGAGCAAACACTACAGATCAGCAACCCAACTCTCCCCTAGCTCTTTGTGTCCCACTGCTTTAGAGTCTATGCTACACAATGACCACAAAGCTGGGACAATTCTACTAGATTTTTGGACTAAGTATCTCTATGAAAAATATATGTAGAGCCAATGGTATTTAACTTTCACCTAAGTGCAATTTGCAATTTAAATAATATAGTTAACTAGTTTCAGATGAAAGGATCTTTTAGGGGAAAATATTGGAGATCAGACTCAGTCTTACATGTATTTGTCCTTTAGAAAAACTCACAATAACTCCGCTCTGTGTATTTGGAGTCTATTATGCACAGCTGCTTAGGGAGTGACTGAGTAACAGACTAGGGGGCCAGAGCCAGGACTAAGGCCCTCTGGGAAAGGGAAGATAAAGCTCTATGCTGGCCAGTGCTTGTCCTGCAAGACAAGTGGCTCCTTGTGCCACCTATTGGACTTTGAAAGAACAATCTCTTGATTTTTGACTCAAAGGTAAGATTCCAGCAAGTATTTTCTGCAGATGGAACAAGTTCATGATCTTCTCCAAGTTAGAACTATTCTATAAACCTTGCATTTTACAACTCATCGCAAGGGAAATCACTATCAGCCCAAGATCCCCAGAGCCAACTGATTTCTTTTTTTTTTTTTTTAAGATTTTATTTATTTGACAGAGAGAAACACAGCCAGAGAGGGAACACAAGCAAGGGGAGTGAGAGAGGGAGAAGCAGGCTTCCCGCCGACCAGGCAGCCCGATGCGGGACTCGATCCCAGGTCTCCGGGATCATGACCTGAGCTGAAGGCAGTCGCTCAACCAACTGAGCCACCCAGGTGCCCCCCAACTGATTTCTTTATAAGCAACAAGCTCTAGGAATTACAGCTGACACTCACTGCACATTCATAGGATGCTATGCACTTTACAAGCAGTACCTCATTATGCATTCATAGAACCTTATGAAATAGACATACATACTATTTTCATTTAACAGATGGGGAACCAACTTACAAAGGTTAAGTGGCTATTAGACTTGAAAAGTTTCTGTGCTCCCACCTAACAGGGCTGACACTGTCTTCCACTTTGTATATAGCAGACATTCTACAAATAGTTGAATACGTTTTAAAACGTGAACAGAGCACCATTCTTCTTAATACTCTCAGCCTGCTGACCCATTAGCCTTTTAGTCATCCTTTATCTAATGGGAAAACAGAATGATTTTCATTTATTTTGCTTAACATGTTTTCCAAGAAAAGAGCTCACTATAGTAATTACTCTATAACGACTTAGACATATTTTTCCAGTTTTACAAACAAGTTAACTGGGGCTTAGCCATGATTCTGTGGTCCTTCAGTCCTTTCATCCCACCAACTTGAGGCAGAAAGAAGACCAAAGGCATGCCTCAAGGAGGACCCAGAAAGTTCTCACAGAAAAAGCAGAGTTCTGGATAAATGAGGCAGAATAGTTAGTTCTCAAAGAAAGACCATCATGCCACTTACACTGAGTATGGTGCTCAGGGGACAGATTTCTGCACCTGCTCTCCTACTTAGGCAAGTTGGAGAATGAAAGCATATCCTGATTTTAAGAAGCCTATGGACTTTTAGGGAAGAGAACACACAGACACGTGGACCTAGGGACATGAAACTGCAGTACAAGAACGTGAATAGAAAAGCCACCCGAGACAGCAGTCGTTATGGAGAAAGGGTTAATGCAGGCGGTAAGTGCCGAAGTAAAGGGAGCAATTACATTTGCATACATTTTTGCTGACTTCAGCATCTTCATAAAATATCTTCATTAGGAGCTGTGGGGAGACAGTGAAGTTTGAGAGAGCACCTGGCATCTCAGTAGCTCACTTTCTTCTGTGGAGACTCAGGCAGGCTATGAGAAGGTTTGCAAGGAGCAGCAGCTGGAGAGGCCAAGAGACCTGGCTCCTGATCCTCAAGGCAGGTAGCACAGTGCTGGGACACCCTA
Source organism: Spilogale gracilis (assembly GCA_004023965.1). NCBI lineage: Eukaryota > Metazoa > Chordata > Mammalia > Carnivora > Mephitidae > Spilogale > Spilogale gracilis. The sequence continues at coordinate 10,197 of PITA01030897.1, forward strand.
CCTGGCTACCTGGTCTGGACACAAGCTGAACAGCAATGATTGTCTCCCCCTCTGTATTTTTCCCCCTCTCCCTACCTTTCAGCAGGAGTAGCCTATAGTTCTTCTGGGCTTTGCTTTTGAAAATGTTGAGCCCTCTGAGGAACTGAAAATAGTAGTTCTTAATCTTGGCTCCTCATGGTATCACATTTAGAAAATACTGAGGCCTGTAGGCACCTGGGGGGCTCAGTTGGTTAAACGGCCAACTCTTGATTTTGGCTCAGGTCATGATCTCAGGGTTGTGAGATCGAGCCTCATGTTGGGCTCTGTGTGAGAGTGGAGCCTGCTTAAGATTCTCTCTCTCCTGGGGCGCCTGGGTGGCTCAGTTGGTTAAGCGACTGCCTTCCGCTCAGGTCATGATCCCGGAGACCCGGGATCGAGTCCCACATCGGGCTCCCTGCTCGGCGGGAAGCCTGCTTCTCCCTCTCTCACTCCCCCTGCTTGTGTTCCCTCTCTGGCTGTGTTTCTCTCTGTCAAATTAAAAAATAAATAAATAAATAAAAAAGATTCTTTCTCTCCCCCTTTGCCCCTCCTTGCCCCACTTCCCCCACAAACAAACAAACAAACCCTAAGCTTGGATACCAACCCCAAGTGCTCTAAAACTGACCTAGGATGTTCCTCTGGGGATTCTAACGTGCAACCAAGTTTATCATTGACTTAAAGGATTCCTCAACATAGTAAAGAGAGAATAAGATTTGCTGAAATGGACAAAACATCTTGGAGAAGGGGTGGTGGTTCCCTGTTTCAATCTAGAGAAATACCTTTGATTTCTTACCTGGAGTAGTGGAAATCTAGGTTTTGGCTTCCTTACAGTCACACAGAAAGGTAGGAAGACTCCAGAGAGAATGCTGGGATGGTAAATCTAGGGCAGTGTCTTTTTTTTAACACTATTTTTTTTTAAGATTTATTTATTTAAGAGAGTGAGTGAGAGAGAGCAGAAGAGAGAGCACAAGCAGGGGTAGGGGAGGGAGAGGGAGAAGCAGGCTCTCTGCTGAGCAGGGAGCCTGATGTGGGGCTTGATCCCAGGACCCTGGAATCATGACCTGAACCAAAAGCAGCCGCTTAACCAACTGAGACACCCAGCTGCCCCTAGGGCACTGTTTCTCACACTGAGATGTGAAAGCAAATTGCTAGGGGCTCTTGTTAAAATGCAGATTCTGACTCAGGAGGTCTGGGGTTGAGGCCTGAGTCTGCAATTCCAACAAGTTCCTGGGTGGTCCCAATGCTGTCCATAATGTGGCAAAGATCTTCAGGGCTAGGACTCTAGGCTGTCTCAAGATGTCCATATTCATCTCAAGCCACAACCTGTTAAACATGAAGAATTTTATACTCAGGGATAACGGACATCCCTGCAGTGACCTGGTCCGACTGCTGGCTGAAGGGGAGACAGACCCCATCTACAAATCTACAAAGCCTTGCAAGCTAAAGAGGAGCACATCCCTGCAGGGGATCCCCATGTCAGGGTACTGGCAGATCACAAATAACCCACTCAAAAGAGATGGCTGAAGATAGCTTCATGTAGGTATTATTTACAAGGCTGAGACAGGATTAACAGAAATCTACAAAAGATGGTGTGATACCACCCCTCAGGCAGAAGAACCAAAAGGGGAGGGAGTATTGACTGGAATCCCATAAGAGTTGTAGGAAAGGACACCTGAAGTAACTGTTTCCTTCAGAGTAATACTGTCATATGAAAGAAAATGGCCCATCAAAGATAGAACCAGGGGAGTAAATACCCCAATATTTCTCCTTGCCCATCTTGTGATTTCCTATTGATGCACCTCATTGGGCCAACTCAGAAACCAGAGGACAAGAGAACTCAGCAGATACAGCCCATCGAGGTCAGCCTCCTGGGCACAGAGAAGGGTGAAGAATGGATGGAAAGCAGATCCCGTGAGGGACTCATGGAGAAAACCCAGCACAGTCTCCAAAAATGAGGTGACATTTTTCCAGGCCAGCCTGCTTAGTGTATTCAGGCTGTTGTAACAAAACACTACTGACCAAGTGACTTAAACACTGACATTGATTTCTCACAGTTCTGGAGGATGGCAAGTCCATGATCAATGGTGTGGGCAGATTTGGAGCCCACTTCCTAGTTTATAGATGGAAGTTTTATCCCTGTGTTCTTGCACAGTAGACGGAGTGAAGGAGCTGAGACCTTTTTTTAAATAATGGCACTAATTCCACTCATGAGGGCTCTACCCCTGATGACCTAACCACCTCTCATAAGCCTCATTGCTCAATACCATCATGCTGGGGGGTTAAGTTTCAACATGTGGATTTCAGGGGGACATAAACATTCATCCTACAGTACCACCCCAATGGGGCTCAGCTTCAGAAAGAAATTAAGTTGACATGGAAAAGAAATCATAACAGCGTTTGCACCTGAGACATTTATCCCTTATAGATGGGAGCTTACCTGAGCGTTTCAAACATCCTCATGAATGACAGATGGATTTCAACCCCCACATGCAGCTTTTGGGACAAAGGTTGGGACCCTGTGGGAAACTGGCAAGCAGAGAAGAGGTGGGCTTTCAGCAGTTGCTGTTGATTTCAGGATATGTTGAGAATAAGCCACACGTGCTTTGACTCCTGACAACAGGTGGACCACAGAGGAAGAGAAAAAGAATGCAGCCTTGTTATATAGTTTGCTGATGACACAGATGTCTCTCAGTTTCTCAGAAAAAAAGATTTAGAAAGACGGGAGTGTGAAAAGTTATCTTTGGGGCCCCACCTCACACCCTGAATTGCTTAAAACTAAATTTCCGACCACCTTTCTGGGAAAAGAAGGGCACAAGCCAGAGGCACGTCAACCCAGGGGCAAATAGGGATCTGACCTACTTAGAACTGGTCTTGGTTAGCCTGAAATTTAGCACCGGTTAAGTTCCTGGCTTAGCTGGAACACCTGTGAGCTTTCCCAGTGTCTGAAGGTGACAAACGGGGAGGGGAGCGGAGATAACTGCGCACTTCTAAGGTGAAGGCGGCTGGCGCTGAACTGGGAAAACGAAGTACTTACTCAGAGAAGGCCTGATAGAACTTCTCAGCAGCATCCGGAACTCCAACTGGCCCTTTTTACTTCTGTGGAAGCGAGGTGGTAAATCCTCCTGCGAGATCCTCCCGCGAGACCCTTCCACAAGATCCTTCTGCAAGATCCCTGAGAGCAGGTGACTCTGGGTCCCACTCTCTGCTAGTAGTGCAAGGCCTCGAGAACATTAGAGGAAACACTGAGCTTGGGAGGAGGAGGCAGAGCTATAGAGCCCAGGTCTTCCTGACCTTAAGTTTTATTCCTTTCTGCTGTCAGAGTGCCTTAGAAGTTGAGCGTTTCGACACCCTCCTGGGCATTAAGTAAGGAACTGAAGCAAGAACTAGGAGTGATCATTGGAAAGTGTTCTGAGACTACGGATCAAGTGCTAAAATAAATTCCAGGTAAAATAAAAAGTTAAAGGATAAATATCATAACAAAAGAATGAGAAGAAAGTTTAGCTGATGATAAGGTGGCAAAGGCTTGTCAAAACACAAATGCAAAAAAGGAAACACCAATAGGTTTGAAATATATGTATACATTTTAAAAATTATGTATAGTTTTAAAATCACCCCCCAAATTAACAGGATACAAGTTGGGAAAAATATTTGCAGCACATCTGATTACAGGTTAATGGCCTTAATATAAAAGAATACATAAGGTGGAGCTGGTGCCTGGCTGGCTCATTCAGCGACTCTTAATCTCAGGGTCGTGAGTTCAAGCCCTACATTGGGCGTGGAGCCTGTGTAATTAAAAAAATAGGTTACATAAGGAAGGAATGGATGATCATTTCAATAGAAATATGCTGGGTACTAATAAGCTCATGAAAAATATTAATTAAAATACCAGCAAAATAAAAAAATACCAGCAAAATAGGATAAAATAGGATAGCCTAACATAGGGAACAACATAATAACCAGTATTGTCAAGGGTACAACGAAAAGGGCATTCTCAAACATTTACAGTTGGAATGTAGGGGTGCCTGGGTGGCTCAGTTTGTTGGCTATCTGCTTTCAGCTGGGGTCGTGATCCTGGGGTCCTGGGATCCAGTCCCATGTGGGACTTCTTGCTTCTCCGTCTGCCTGCTGCTACCTCTGCTTATGCTCAATCTCTCTGACAAATAAATAAATAAAATTTAAAAAAAACCTAGAATATAAATTGGTTTGACTTTTTTGGAGGGTTATTTGGCAAATTATAAACCATAAAATATATATAACTTTTGACTCAGGAATTTCTCCTCTAGGAATTTATTATTATTTTTTAAGATTATTTATTTGAGAGTGTGTGTGTGTGAGAAAGAGAGTGCTAGCCCAAGCAGAGGAGAGGGGCAGTGGGAAAGGGAGAAGCAGGCTCTCCATTGAGCAGGGAGCCTGAAGCTGGACTTAATCCCAGAACCCGGAGATCATGACCTGAGCCAAAGGCAGACGCTTAAGCAAGTAAGGCCACTCTAAGAATTTTTCTTCAGGAAATAATCAAGGATGTGCACAGAGACTTACTGCCAAGAATATTTAATACAGTGTTATTTTAAATGACAATTCCTGTAGAGGTGGTGTTGAATGGTCAGACTTGACAGAGTTGGGGAATGGCTACATGGGTTTTCATTATTGTATTTGTTTCCAACTGTAACAAATTACTATGAAGTTAGCAGGTTAAAACAACATAAATTTCTTGTCTCACAGTTCTGTAGTTCAAAGTCTGACCCCGGTCTTACTCGGTTACAACTGAAGGGCTGGCAGGACAGTGTTCCTTCAGGAGACTCCAGGTCAGAGTCCATTTCTAGCTTCCAGAGGCTGCCCGTGTTCCTTTGGCTCTGGCCCCACTTCTTCCATCTTCACATCCAGCAACAGAGTATCTCGCAGACGTTTCTTTCATCACTGTGTCTCTTTCTCTGACTTTTTTTTTTTTTTCTGTGTTCCTCTTCCACTTTTAAGGACACTTGTGATTACTTTGGGCCTGCCCAGATAATACTCCTAATAAGCTGTTTAGCAACCCTAATTCAGGTTGCCATGTAACTATAGATCCTGGGGATAAGGCCATTGAAGTCTTCGGAGGGGGATCATTATTCTGACACACTATATTATTCCATATACTTATATTTACAAAATATTTAATATTTTGTCATATTTAAAATACTAAATATTAAAAAACACAAACCCAATGTCCACTTCAGTGTATGGATGAAAGGAGTATATACAGATATATTCATAGGAGGAATGCTCTGTGCACAGTCATAATCTAGGAGAATATGTAGTAACATGGAACAATATTCATTAGAAATAGTGGGGGAAAAATCAAGTCTACAAAAGAATCTGCACAAGATGATACCAATTATGTAAAACCCAAACTCCCAACAAGTAAATGTATATGCAAGTAAATAAAAAAATGTTTGGAAAGTTATAGGTCCAATTGTCAATAATGTTAATCTCTGGATAGTAATCTTAATTTTCTTCATTTTTTCCCCGCATTTCCCAAAACATGTGAAATAAAAGGTGATGAAGGTGATAGAGAATGCCATCTAGGACATTTTTCTGGTCAAGCATTTGTGCGGTTTCCTAGTTTTGTTTTGTTTTTTTTTTAAGTAACACATAATGTATTATTTGTTTCAGGGGTACAGGTCTGTGGTTCATGAGGCTTACACAATTCACAGTGCTCACCATAGCACATACCCTCTCCA
>PITA01030898.1:0-15937 GCA_004023965.1 Spilogale gracilis
TGGGGCTTGATCCTGGGTCTCCGGGATCATGACCAGAGCCAAAGGCAGTCGCTTAACCAACTGAGCCACCCAGGCGCCCTGATTTATCTATTTTCCTTTTTGTTGTACTTTTCATACCATATCTAAGAAACTATTGCCTAATCCAAGATCAAGAAGATATAGTCCTAATTTCTTCCAAGGGTCTTATAGCTTTAGCTCTTATGTTTAGGTTCTGGGATTTATTTTTCATTTATGTACAAGGTAGGTCAAACATCATTGTTAAGCTTGTGAATATTCACAGAATTTTTTTTTTTTTATTCACAGAACTTTAAAAAATTTTTTTTCTTAAAGGTTTTATTTATTTATTTGACAGAGAGAGAGGGAAACAGGCTCCCCGCCCAGCAGGGAGCCCGATGTGGGCCTGGGTCCCAGGACCCTGAGATCATGACCTGAACTGAAGACAGAGGCTTTAACCCACTGAGCCACTCAGGTACCCTCACAGAACTTTTTTTTTTTTTTAAGATTTTTATTTATTTATTTGACAGAGAGAAACACAGCCAGAGAGGGAACACAAGCAGGAAAGCAGGGGGAGTGAGAGGGAGAAGCAGGCTTCCCGCGAGCAGGGCGCCAGATGCCGGGCTTGATCCTGGGTCTGGATCCCGGGTCTCCGGGATCATGACCTGAGCTGAAGGCAGTGGCTTAACCAACTGAGCCACCCAGGCGCCCAGAACTTTTAAACTGTATTGAATTGCTCGTCTTTCTTTGTAATTACACTATAAATTCCATGAGGGCAGAGACCAAAATGAGCTCACTAAATTTTTTCTAAATGAATGGATAAATTCGGTTGTCAGAATATCAAGTTTTTTTCTTTTGTCTGAAATCATATCAATTCTGTGCATTAACACTCTTTTTATTATAATGTTGGCAACTCAAATATTTTGACAATAACAATTCAGGAACGAATACATAAGTGATAGGAATTGTATTATTTAAGGGGGCTTTGTGGTAGTGAAACTGATTTGGATTCAAATCCAGACTTTAAGAACTGTGTAATCTTGAGCAAACTACATTACTTACTTCTTTTCTATAAAAATGGGGATTTACGGGCACCTGAGTGGTTCAGTGGGTTAAGCATCTACCTTTGGCTCAGGTCATGATCCCAGAGTGCTGGAATAGGGCCCTATGTCTGGCTTCCCGCTCAGCAGGGAGCTTGCTTCTCCCTCCCTCGCTTCCCCTGCTTGTGTTCTCTCTCGCTGACCCCCTCTGTCAAATACATAAATATAATGGGGATTTAGTTGGTGCAGCTGTCAAAAGGATTATATCAGATCTTTTAACTACAGTGCTTTACACATTTTAAGCATTCATCAAATAGTGCATTTACTATTGCAAAGGACCCCCAGCAATGTGGGGAAATACATTAACATATTTTTGTCCAAAATTTCTTCAGCGTGCAGATTCCAGGATTCTTACTTTCTTTTGCGAGTTGAGAACTGTTAGACCATTGATTTTTGATTCGGAAAGAAATACACAAAAATTCAATTCGATGTGGAAATGACCCTAATGATGTATGTAAATACTATGGGAGTTCAGAGTGTCCCTAGCAATACAATAAAAATAACTTTTCGGGTTAAGAACTCAGTACCCAAGGGGCTGGGCAGGGATTGTAGGCGTTTTGGATTCATCTCAGTGCGGCACAAATTTCAGTTTTGCACATTACTTGATTAAGTGTCTGTCTCGTCCACCAGAGTCGACATAGAAATCCTGTCTTCAGTCCATCTTTGCATTTCCAGTACGGTGGACACTGCACGGATGGTTGACGTGAGCCGCCCTGACCACGGGCGTCAGAAAGGATTCTATGGATAGGGATGGAGAAGTCCGAAGGGAGTTGGAAAGACCTCAGACCCACTGCCAAGGAGAGAAGATCGGCTCAGGTACGGTACACACACAGGTCTCCACTCGTACGCAAGTAACCGAGAGACTCACAATCGACTGCCCCTTTGCCGGCTCCTGGCCCCGCAGGGCCACTTCCGGGAAGGGGCGGGGAGCCAGGAGGAGGCCTGCCGGGAAAGAGAGCGTTTGCGCTGCACCCGGCGGAAGTGTGCCAAAGGTATTGGTGCTGCAGCTTCCGGTCCGGGTTAACGCGGTTTAGGTATACTGCGTGGTTTGTGTGGTGCGGGGACAGACTTCTGTGGGCAGTTCAGTGGCCGAAGAGGCGAGTGTTGGCTGTGAACTCAAAAGTCTGGGGTCCACTGGGAGGATAGGGAAAAAAGCTGGGAACCCGAATACAATCTAACCTCTGTTTCCGAGGGGGCAACTTCCACGGAAACCCCTCTGTCCCGGTAACGGCCAAAGAGGAGATGGCGCCAGTCAGGGAGCGGCCGTGGCCGACACAGTGAGGAAGCTTGAAGGCGGAGCAACCGGAGAAACCTCGGGAGAACAGCCGGAGCTGTCGCTGCCGCTACCACTGCCACCACCATGGAAGGGGCAAAGCCGACCTTGCAGCTCGTATACCAGGCAGTGCAGGCGCTTTACCACGACCCAGATCCCAGCGGAAAGGAGCGCGCCTCGTTTTGGCTTGGGGAGCTGCAGCGTTCGGTGAGGGGCCCAGAGAGGCCGTTCGGCGCCGCGGGGCGAGGGCGGGGTGGGACCTAGCTCGAGCTGGAGCCTGAACCCGGCGGTTGGCCTCGTGAGATGCTCCTTAGGGAGGAGCTGCCGCCGCGGGGTGGGGCTGCGAAGCTACATTTACGCGGCTTTTCGAAAGCTAGTCGCAGCTGGTCTGTTGCGAACTGGCCCTTTCCCCACCCCGTACAATCTGATTTGTAGGTCCCGTACTCGCTTGTGGCATGGATCTGGTCCTGTTTAAGTTTTAAACTTGCTACTTGCTTCTTAGGCCCTGCCTTCCCGTTTAGTCTTTCTTCAATCGAATCCAATCCCAATCCTTCTCCATCTTCCACTTACGGATGCTTTAATCGTCTCCTCTTGGTGTCCCAGTGTTGGCCCCTGGCAATTCCATCGCAGTCGTAGCCTTGCACCTCCTTGTGCCTTACAGATTTTTCACTGACAGTGATAGTTTGAGTCTGTTATTCTCGAAAGTTCTCAGATTCTTTTACACGTGAATTTCTGCCGTGTTTTGGAGTACAACGTGATGTAAAGAAAAAAATACCAGTTCTGGTTTCAGAAAATCCTTGGATTAGTTCACGTCTTGCTGCATGTTTGTTTTCTGACCTTTTTCGCCCCTGACTTTAGGTTCTTTATAAAATACCGGTATCTAGGGGCGCCTGGGTGGCTCAGTTGGTTAAGCGACTTGCCTTCAGCTCAGGTCATGATCCCGGAGTCCTGGGATCGAGCCCACATCGGGCTCCCTGCTTGTCAGGAAGCCTGCTTCTCCCTCTCTCACTCCCCCTGCTTGTGTTCCCTCTCTGGCTGTGTTTCTCTCTGTCAAATAAATAAATAAAAACTTAAAAAAAAAAGATAAAATTCACATACCTTATAAAAAAAAAGATACCGGTATCATAGCTGCCTTGATTATTCCGTATGACTGTGTGAACATTCAGTTAGGGATTTAATTTCATCCTGTTAAACGTATCTCTGCTTTCTTTGATTCACGTGTCTTACTTGCCTCTAAATTTTATACTCACTTTTTCTGTGCTTTATTTCTGTGTGTGTGTGTGTATCCTTGGTGATCTTGCTGACTTTACCTTTCTTTTTGCATTTTATATTCCCAAGCATATATTTTTAAAAGATTTTTATTTGACACAGAGAGATCACAAATAGGCAGAAAAGCAGGCTGAGAAAGGGGGGGAAGCAGGCCCCCCTGAGCAGAGCCCGCCCAGGATCCTGAGATCCTGACCTGAGCCCAAGTCAGAGGCTTAACCTACTGAGCCACCCAGGCGCCCCTGTATTCCCAAACATATATTTTTTTAAAGATTTTATTTATTTATTTGACAGAGAGAAATACAGCCAGAGAGGGTACACAAGCAAGGGGAGTGAGAGAGGGAGAAGCAGGCCTCCTGCCGAGCAGGGAGCCCGATGTGGGGCTCGATCCCAGGTCTCCGGGATCATGACCTGAGCCGAAGGCAGTCGCTTAACCAACTGAGCCACCCAGGCGCCCCTCCCAAACATATTTTTAAAGTTTACTCCTTCCCCTTTCTTTTTTAAAACTAATAACTGATACTTAAAGGTGCTCTACCCTTCTAAATGAGCTTCTGGGCTGCAGGTGCATAATAAATATTAAAAATTTTGCAACTTTGGCTTTAGATACTACATTTAAATATTTGGGGACCTCCAAGTTCTGGATAACCTCATGAGAAAAGATAAAGGAATAAGACTCACTGTAGGCTAACAAGAAAATCATTCACATATGCTCTTATTTAGCGTTTAGTGTTTGGAGAGTTACAAATCTGATATATCATACTAAAAATCATCTCTTACCTACTATAAATTTGTTTATCGTTGTTTGTATTTTAAATAAATATTTGAGTACAAATTTGAGTGTTACCCTGTACCAGCAACTGTGCTAGGCTTTGGTGTATGGAAATGAACCAGACAAAAATTCTGCTTGCCACATAGTGTATTTGTGATGGCTAAATGAGTTAATATCTGCAAAGAGCTTAGAAAAATTCTTGGAACTCAGAGTTTAAAATATGTTAGTAATTGTTATTTAAATAGTAGTCACTTTTCTTACTTCTCACTATTCTGTTACAACCTTACATCATCATGACTATTTACAGTAAGGGTTCCAAGAGGAACAGATGGTACACTTGCAATAGAATAATTCATGGAGGATTTATTTTATAAAAGTATTTGTTTATAAAGGTGCTAATGTAATGTGGTACCACAAGAGATAGTGAAGTAACCTGTAGACAAATTGGTAACATCCATAGGCAGACAGGAATAGGAGAGGGAGTGGTTACTTGAATTCTGAAGGAAAGTGTGGAGTTGGCTGCCTTGAGAGGAGTGGCAGTTTACATTTGAAGGGACCCAGTCATCAGGAGGTGGTTTTTCAAGGAGGGGGCTGGAGGAATAAATACATTGACCTTATTCCCCTAAACTCCTGGGATTCTTCTTTGAGCAAACCCAACCAAAAGCTAAGGGACACCGGAACCTGTTGATACAGTTCATAGAGATCAACGTACTGGGGCAAAAAGCGGTAGGGAGAAGGGTGGAAAAGTGGGCCTGGAAACACCTAGCCCATTTCCACATCATTTTTAGGCAACTTCAACATCTGGGTTCCCAACTCAGCTGACATTTCATTCTTTTAATTCCTTTATACTTCCTTTTCTCAGCCTCGTGGTCACAGTGTTACATCTTCTATCTTTTCATTAGTAAAAAGTCACCAGCCCCTCAAGTCACTAACTCAGCCACATGATCACACAGTCACACTCTGAATCTTGTCCTTTTTTAAAAAAGATTTTAGGGGCGCCTGGGTGGCTCAGTTGGTTAAGTGACTGCCTTCGGCTTAGGTCATGATCCCGGGAGACCTGGGATCGAGCCCCACATCGGGCTTCCTGCTTGGCGGGAGCAGGCTCCCTGCTTCTCCCTCTCTCACTCCCCTTGCTTGTGTTCCCTCTCTGGCTGTATTTCTCTCTGTCAGATAAATACAAAAATAATAAAATGATTTTATTTATTTATTTGACAGAGAGAGAGAGAGAGATCAGAAGTAGGCAGAGAGGCAGGCAGAGAGGAGGAAACAGGCTTCCTGCTGAGCAGAGGGCCCCATGCGGGCCTGCTCACAGGACCCTGAGATCATGACCTGAGCTGAAGGCAGAGGCTTTAACCCATTGAGACACCCAGGCGCCCTGAATCTTGTCATTTTTGAAAAATCACCAGCCTGGGGTGCCTGGATGGCTCAGTTGGTAGAGTATGTGGCTCTTTTCTTGCAGTCATGAGTTCAAGACCCATGTTGGTGTAGAGCTTACTTGAAATAAAGTGGGAGGTGGGGGTGGTATGCCTGGCTGGCACAGTTGGTTAAGCTCAGGTCTTTATCTCAGGGTCTTGAGTTTAAAACTCAAGTTGGGCTCTACATTGGGCTCCGTGCTGGGTGTGGAGCCTGCTTTAAAAAAAACTCAGCAGTCCCCTATGTCACTAACTCAGATGTCTGCTCTGATCATAACCCACTCTTCCAGTTTGTTGGCTTAAGAATTCAAGTAACCTATAGGGGTTTTTTGAAGTCTATAATTTTTGAATTTCTTTGAAATCTGTAATTTTAATTTCTTTCTTCCTTCCTTCCTTTCTTTCTTTCTTTCTTTCTTTCTTTCTTTCTTTCTTTCTTTTTTAAGATTTTATTTATTTGACAGAGAGAAACACCACCAGAGAGGGAACACAAGCAGGGGGAGCAAGAGAGGGAGAAGGAGGCTTCCCAATTTCTATCAAAATTAAGTTATAGGGCACTTGGGTGGCTCAGCCGGTTAAGTGTCCCACTTTTGATTTTGGCTCAGATCATGATCTCAGGGTTGTGAGATCCAGCCCCTGAGTGGGGGGCTCTGCACTGGGCAGGGAGCCTGCTTAAGTTTCTCTCTTTCCTAGCACCCTGACCCCTCGCTTACACGCTCCCTCTCTCAAAAAACAAAACCAAAACATATTTTTAAAACTTAAAATATTTTTATTTATTTATTTTACGATTTTATTTATTTTACAGAGAGAGAGACAGTGAGAGAGGGAACACAAGCAGGGGGAGTAGGAGAGGGAGAAGCACGCTTTCCCGTGGAGCAGGGAAAAGCCCCGACACAGGGCTCAATCCCAGGACCCTGGGATCATGACCCAAGCCGAAGGCAGATGCTTAACCACTGAGCCACCCAGGCACCCCTAAAACTTAAAATATATATGTATTTTTTAAAAATTGCTTCTTTTTTTTTTAAGATTTTATTTATTTATTTGACAGAGAGAGAGATCACAAGTAGGCAGAGAGGCAGGCAGAGAGAGGAGGAAGGAGGAAGCAGGCTCTAGGCTGAGCAGAGAGCCCAATGCTGGCTTAGATCCCAGGACCCTGAGATCATGACCTGAGCTGAAGGCAGAGGCTTAACCCTCTGAGCCACCAGGTGCCCAAACTTAAAATATTTTAAAATAAACTTTTAAAACTTTAAAGTTATAAAATGGAAACTTTACAAGAAAAACGCCTAGGATGTAAAAGAGCCATTATGTTTAGACTTTCTTCTATGAAAGATGAGGATTTGGGTTCCCTCCACCTTCTCTTCTGTTGCATCTCTCTAACATAGTTATATCTGTTTTGGTTGAATACCCACAGCATACATTATGAACCATATAGCACATATAACATGGTAATTTTTCCTTTTTTGTGCAACTTTTTTTTTCTCCTGGTGATAATCATTACCTTTTCTTTCACACTTGCTTCATTTTCTGTATATCTATAATAATTTGTTCAAAACTCTCTGTGAGTATGTAAATATTCTCTTAGTATGTTCATGTTGGTAATCTAGGGAGAGGTTTCTCCCTAGAGGTCTCTATCTTCCCGCTCCAGTCTTAACTTTGTTACTCTCCAGTCTGGTTGCATGATTGTTGTCCTGGGATCTCTGTTTAATGCTCCTGGGGAATTCCGTTCTCTTTCTTGTGTTAGATGCATTGAATCCTGGATCCTATGATCTTTTCTTGGATTACTCCCTCATTTGATGACTAATTGGGAAGGGAACTTTTACCCCTTCTCTCTTGTATTTCTGTTAGTCTTTTTTTATTGGATCACTTTTATCCTGAGAGCTATCCTCTGGATATTATTGGGGCTACCAGTGGCAGGTGGGAGAATGAATCAGGGGATGGATCTTACCACTAAGTATGTAGGCTTTAATTTAATCTATTTTCAGTATGATATTCTTGTCCTTAGGTGAGTCTGTTGTCTAAGAGTTTAGAGTCCCTCTGCGTCACTCTTTCCAAAGTAAATCTTGAGTCTTCTGTGATGATGGGAGGATGGTAGCTTGGCCACTCAGTTATGGGGAAAATCTCAGTCTAACTGCTTATACAGATTTTGAACCCATTCCTTTGTTTTTTGTTCCACTTGTGCATCTGCCTTCAGATGTACCTGGTACTTTTTTTTTTTAGTATTTTATTTATTGAGAGAGAGTGAGTGAGTGAGTGAGAGCATGGGAGGGGAGAAGGTCAGAGGGAGAAGCAGATTCCCCGCGGAGCTGGGAGCCCGATGCAGGACTCCATCCTGGGACTCCAGACCTGAGCTGAAGGCAGTGGCTTAACCAACTGAGTCACCCAGGCACCCCTGTACCTGGTACTTTTAATTCCTGAGTATAAATGGGATTTTGCAACATGAATTATTTTGCCCCCTTGACTTCCCCTTTCTCATCCTGTCCTTCCTCTGAAAAAGTTTAAACTTTTTCAGACCTGCTAAGATGGTTAACTCTTCTGTTAGCATTCTGGTTTTCACGGTTTTGTTAATATCAGTCATGTTTCCATTCTTTCTGTCCTTGTGCCCTCCTCCCCCCCATTTTGAAAAATCTCTACTCTGGGGGCGCCTGAGTGGCTCGTTAAGTGTCTGCCTTCAGCTCAGGTCATGATCCCAGAGTCCTGGGATCCAGCCCCGCATCAGGCTCCCTGCCCAGCAGGAAGCCTGCTTCTCCCTCTCACTCTCCCTGCTGTGTTCCCTCTCTAGCTGTGTTTCTCTCTGTCAAATAAATAAAACCTTTAAAAAATATACATACTAAAAAAAAATCTCTACTCTGATTTTAGTGGATTTTTTGGAAGGGACCTGTGGGCAAACAAAGGTGTTCAGTCAGTTCAGTCATATTAAACAAATCCCTGAATTAGTTCTTGAATTTCATCAATACCTTATTCAGTTGACTAGCTCCTATTGTTTCTTCATTAGGTCTGTCTTGTCTTCTCTCTAATTTGGATTACAAGGTCTGTCATTTAGTAATTTTCTTATATATGCTGTACCATCAACCCTTCACCTCTGATTTGGTAAAATTTCAGCATAGGTGTAGCCAGCTGCTTCTTCCTTCTTGTATCAGGTCTAGGTGCTCTGCATCTCATTTTCTGAATTCTTAGGAACCTTGATCTTTTAGTTATCCTTTCACTTCCATTTCAGACGCCCTCTTTACTGGGTCCTTCCTATAAGCATTCGTACAGAGGAATGCTTCCTCTGTCCAATTTTGTTATTTCTTTAATTCCTTCGTACCTCTGTGGTTATACTCTTTCCCAATCTTGTCTTCAAATGAAGAAACTAATCCATTTTTTCAAAACCCCAGCTAAATTCTTTCTCCTTGAAGCTTTAACTGATTCTCTTCAAATGAAAATCATTTCTGCCTCCACTGAACACCTAGAGCACTTTATATAATTGCATTTGTAATTTTTTTAATCTTTTGAAAATCTATTTTGTTCCCTGTACTAGATTGTAAATCATTTTATTTGTTTATATGATACAGTTGAGGGAATAATTTAATGGTCATTAAAGCATGGTCAAGATGCCTGACACAAAGGTTTTTAAAAATGTATGTTGAGGGGCCCATGGGTTGCAGCTTAGTAGGTTAGGCATTTGATTCTTGGTTTCTGCTTAGGTTATGATCTCAGGACCCTACATCAGGCCCCAGGCTCAGTGTGGAGTCTGCCTTGTGCCTCTCCCTCTGCTCCTTCCCCTGCTTGTGCTCACTCTCTCAGAAATAAATAAATAAATAAAATCTTTAAGAAAATGTGTGTTGAATGAATAGCTGTTTGTAGGCATCTCTGAAGGGATAGTTAGATATCTCAAATTTGTCTTTATCTATGGATTTTATTGATTGATTGGTTGATTTTTAAAGATTTTATCTATTTATTTGACAGAGAGAAACACAGCTAGAGAGGGAACACAAGCAGGGTGAGTGACAGAGGGAGAAGCAGGCTTGATCCTGGGACTCCAAGATCATGACCTGAGCCGAAGGCAGATGCTAAAGGACTGAGCCACCCATGCGCCCCATGGAGTTCATTTATTTTTGCTGCGTTTCTCTACCATACCCATGGGTAATTGAAAATATTTTCAGCCTCCTGTGGTGTTGTTTTTAGTCTTTCCACCCTTTTTTTTTTAAAGCAACCTTTGTGAGGGACACTTGGGTGACTCGATCAGTTAAGCGTCTGCCTTCAGCTTAGGGCATGATCTCAAGGTCCTGGGATCGAGCCCAGCAGGGAGTCTGTCACTGTCCCTCAGACTTGTGCTCTGTCTTGCTCTTTCTCAAATAAATAAATATTCATTTTTTTTCTTTAAGATTTTATTTATTTGACAGAGAGAAACACAGCCAGAGAGGGAACACAAGCAGCAGGAGTGAGAGAGGGAGAAGCAGGCTTCCCGCCCAGCAGGCAGCCCGATGCAGGGCTCGATCCGGGACTCCGGGATCATGACGTGAGCCACAGGCCGAGGCTTAACCACTGAGCCACCCAGGGGCCCCAATAAATAAATATTCTTTTTTCTTTCTTTTTTTTTTTAAAGATTATTTTATTTATTTATTTGACACAGAGAGATAGATCACAAGTAGGCAGAGAGGCAGGCAGAGAGGGAGAGGAAGAAGGAGGCTGCCTGCCCAGCAGAGAGCCAGATGCGGGCCTCGATCCCAGGACCCTGAGATCATGACCTGAGCTGAAGGCAGTGGCTTAACCAACTGAACCACTCAGGCGCCCCTAAGGGTATAATTTAGATACGGTTTAGTCCATGCTATGAGTTCAGGTAGCATCTTGTCTCTTTTACTGGTATTTGGGTAAAACAGCCATTTGCCAACGAATCTGTATTCATTACTCTAAACTTTTTTGACAAAATTCTTGGAAACCTACAGCCATGGTTTTGATTTATGTGATAGGCAGGTATCACTGATATCCAAAGTATTTTAAAATAAAGCAAGTTATTTTGAGACAGATCTTTTTTTTTTTAATATTTTATTTATTTATTTGACAGAGAGAGAGAGAGATCACAAGTAGGCAGAGAGGCAGGCAGAGAGAGAGGAGGAAACAGGCTCCCTGCTGAGCAGAGAGCCCGATGTGGGCCTCGATCCCAGGACCCTTAGATCAGGGCCTGAGCCAAAAGCAGAGGCTTTAACCCACTGAGCCACCCAGGTGCCCATTTTGATACAGATCTTAAAGGAAGCCTATCTAACAGTGAACTGATCCGAATACTTTGTCCACTTCTGGTAACCCAAATGATGAGACAATGTAGAAAGCAGGCAATAGAAGGAAAGACCGTATCTTTATACAGCTAATGAATTACACTATGCATATGTTCTAAGTTTGTAATTTAGATTATAAGGAGACTTCTTTTATAGAGAGACTCTGTGGGTCAGAGGTTAGCTTAAAAATTTTATAGTTCAGGGGCGCCTGGGTGGCTCAGTTGGTTAAGCGACTGCCTTCGGCTCAGGTCATGATCCTGGAGACCCGGGATTGAGCCCTGCATTGAGCCCCGCATCGGGCTCCCCGCTCGGCGGGAAGCCTGCTTCTTCCTCTCTCACTCCCCCTGCTTGTGTTCCCTCTCTAGCTGTGTTTCTCTCTGCCAGATAAATAAATAAATAAATAAATAAATTATAGTTCAGTCTGGAAACTGAAAAGGAATGATGAAATCATAAAAAGCATCAATCAAGTGAAATCATGCTCTGATGGACTAAGTTGATACTGTCATGTTTGGTTTGTCACATATCATACCTTGGGAATTTTCTTCTAAATATCCTATCAGGAAAGTCATGGATCATGGAATTTCAGTTGCAGATTTCTTTCTTTTTTAAATTTTATTTATCTGACAGAGAGAAACACAGCTAGAGAGGGAACACAAGGAGGGTGAGAGAGCCCCTCAGATTTCTTTCTTTCTTTTTTTTTTAAAGATTTTATTTATTTATTGGACGTGGGTGGCGTCTTCTTTCAGCTCAGGCCATGATCCCGGAGTACCCAAATCGAGCCCCAGCATCGGAATCCCTGCTTGGCAGGAAGCCCGCTTCTCCCTCTGTCACTCACCCTGTTTGTGTTCCCTCTCTAGCTGTGTTTCTCTCTGTCAAATAAATAAATAGAATCTTAAAAAAAAGTAATAATTTTCCTCTCTAGAATTTGATTCTTTAGGCTAGTTCAAAAAACCTAGGGTCTTTGGTTTTTCTTTTAGTGATTACAGTTATTGACTTATCTGAAAATCTGGGCTTTTTTTTAATGCTTATGCCTTCATCCTCCAGCGACTCTTAAAACATGGCATGCTTCTGAAAGAAAAGCCTTCTAGAAAAGAGAAAATGTTCACCTACAAATTCTATGGGTCAGTTAATTCAACAAACAGGAATACTGTATGCTTTGCATTGCTGAAAACTGGAAACACAAAAATGACAAAAACCAGAGACCTTTATTCCAGAGTATAACAATCTGGCTATGTCATCTAATATGATAGCTCTTAGCCAGATTGCTATTGTGGCTACTTATTAAATTAATTAAAATTAAATTAACGTTAAAATCAGTTCCTTATTTGCCCTTTCCAAGTCATGGACAGAGCATATAATAGATATTTCATATATCTTTGGTGTATTGGAGACTATGAATGAAGTTTTTTTTAAAGATTTTATTTATTTATTTGAGAGAGTGAGAGAGAGCATGAGAGAGGAGAAGCTCAGAGGGAATAGCAGACTCCCCATGGATGGTAGCCCGATGTGGGACTCGATCCCCAAACTCCAGGATCGAGCCGGAGGCAGTGGCTTAACCAACTGAGCCACCCAGGCGCCCCTGTGAATGAAGATTTGTGATGGTATTTATGTTAGCATGGTGATCTGTTAGCTGGTGGCATTCATCCATGTTTGGATTAGTTTATTTCTTGTCTTCCCAGGCCTTGGACCAGAGTTGGTAGTGCAGTTCAGGATATAAAATTATCAGGGCAGTGCTGCGTTTTCTTTTCTTCTTTTTTTTTTAATAAAGATTTTATTTATTTATATGACAGAGAGAGATCACAAGTAGGCAGAGAGGCAGGCAGAGAGAGAGGGGAAGCAGGCTCTCTGCGTGGGCCTCCATCCCAGGACCCTGAGATCATGACTTGAGCCAAAGGCAGAGGCTTTAACCCACTGAGCCACCCAGGTGCCCAGTGCTGCATTTTCTAACTATAACACAGTTTTCTTCCAAAGCTTTCCAGTTAGTTCTTTATATTTTTTTCATGTTGATTGCACTGATGTCTCTGCAAGGCAAATAGAAAATATATTGCATAGATTTTTTTTATTGTGATAAAATATTCATAACCTAAATAACCATTTTTAGGTATACGGCTTAGTGGCGTTATTACATTCATGTTGTTGTGTAGCCATCACCACCACTGGTCTCTAGAACTTTTTCATCTTCCCACACTAAAACTCTGTACCTATTAAATAATAATTCTCCATTTCCTCTTCTCCCCAGCCCTTGGCAGCACCGTTCTACTTTTTTTTTTTTTGTCTGTTTGAACTTGACTACTCCAGGTACCTTTCATATGTAGAATCATATGCTACTTGTACTTTTGTGTCTTGTTTCACTTAGCCTCATCTTTAAGGTTCATTTGTGATCATTCCTTTTTTAAAATTGCAGTAAAATCTACATAACATAAAATTCACCATTTTACCGTTTTAAAGTGTACAGATTAATGGATTTAAGTACATTCATATTATGCATACATCACCACCATCCATCTCCAAACATTTTCATCTTGTAAAACTGAAATTCTACGTATTAAATACAGTAACCTCCCCATTTCTCCTTCCCTGTCCCCCAGCCCCTAGCAACCTGCTTTCTGTCTCTGAATTTCATTACTCTATGGACCTCATATATAAATGGAACCACAGTATTTGAATTTTTGTGACTGGCTTATTTACATAGCATAATGTCTTCAGTGTTCATCCATGGTATACGATTTGTCAGAATTTCATCTTCCTTTAAGGCTGAATAATAATATAGTGTCCCACATTTTGTTTATCCACTCATCTTCAATGAGCCCTTGGGTTCCTGCTACCTTTTGGCTGTCGCAAATAATGAGCATGAGTATGCAAATAACCTTTTGGATTCCTGCTTTCAATTCTTTTGAGTGTATATCCGGAAGGGGAACTGCTGATCATATGGTAATTCCGCTTGTCTTGTTTGTTTTTGTTTTGAGGAACTGCTATACTGCTTTCCAGATGTTATAGAATTTTAATTTAATTTCTGTTGAACTGTTGAACTTAAAAACAAATTTAATTCATAGGGAAGTCAAGATTGTTCAGATTACCTCTCCTGTATTTCTCTAACTTGTTCCCTAGCACTGAAATAACTTCCAGAGAGTGTTTTACTCCTGGACAGTGAAGTCTCAGATAGAAGCTTTATTTCTCTTTATTGGAAGTTCATAGTGCTGTGAAAGAGGAGAATCTTGTAGTGTTTGGTGTGAAGAACTCCTTAAAAATACTGACTTGAGGGGCGCCTGGGTGGCTCAGTTGTTTGAGCGACTGCCTTCGGCTCAGGTCATGATCCTGGAGACCTGGGATCGGGATCGAGTCCCACATCGGTCGCCCTGCTCGGCGGGAAGCCTGCTTCTCCCTCTCTCGCTCGCCCTGCTTGTGTTCCCTCCCTGGCTGTGTTTCTCTCTGTCAAATAAATAAAATCTTTAAAAACAAAAACAAAAACAAAAACAAAACAAACTTGGCTCAGATGGGCAGGAATAGAGACCAGTGATTAAAGGAAATACATTTTCTGTAGTTTTGGCTTTTTGGTAGTACTTACCTTAACTTGGTTTCACATGGTTTCAAGCTTGGCATTTTCTACTTTTAAAATAAAACTATCTAGTATAATTAGTAAGGCCCATGGCAAGCAGAGTGATTACCAAGGAATGCATGCTTCAGTCACTCCCAAAGTTGATCTTATGGATCCAGATTTATCCTTTTTCAGGGCCATTCTTGAGGCTAATGTTGGGGTACTTAGGTTATTCAGAATTTTAAATTTGGATAGGGAGTTGCTTACACTTGTGATGAAAATATTTTGGCAAGATTTCTCAGTACCATATTATGTGTGACTGACAGTCACAAATTTCAGCCAAATTTCACTTGACAGAGTTCATTAGGACTTAGGATTGTTAGAAAATGCTTGTTCCAGAAACATGGGATCTCATCAGAAACTGAGGAGACAAGTGCCTGGGTGGCTCAGTGGGTTAAAGCCTCTGCCTTCAGCTTAGGTCATGATCTCAGGGTCCTGGGATCGAGGCCCACAGCCTGTTTCCTCTGCGCTCTCTGCCTACTTGTGATCTCTCTGTCAAATAAATAAACAAAATCTTTATTAAAAAAAAGAAAGAAAGAAAGAAACTGAGGAGACCACAGGGTTCAATGCTGTCATTTGGTCTTACTGATTCCTTTCATTGAAATCGAGGTAGAGCAGTGCGTATGAGTGCCACAATCTTCATAAGTTGACTTGAAGAGTGTTTGGAAAATTTTTGTGGACTTTGAGTGGCTTATGATCTTCTTTTTTTTTTTTTTTTTAAGATTTTATTTATTTGACAGCGAGAAACACAGCGAGAGAGAGAACACAAGCAAGGGGAGTGAGAGAGGGAGAAGTAGGCCTCCTGCGGAGCAGGGAGCCCGCTATGGGACTCGATCCCAGTTCTCCGGGATCATGACCTGAGCTGAAGGCAGTCGCTTAACCAACTGAGCCACCCAGGCGCCCCAATGTTTTTCTTAACATTCCTTCAAACCTTTTTCTTTCCCTGTTAAGAAAACCATCAAGAGAGTAACTTGTGACAAACTTAGCAGTTTGTCCTGTATTTGTAAAATTCTCATAAAAGATGAGATCAGAGGCTTAAGGTGGTTGACCAACTTAAAAGTTATTTTCTCTCTATCAGGTAAATTAGACTTTCTCTTTTTCTCTCTCTCTTTTTTAAATCTGTCATAGGAATGATTTTTTTCTTGATTTGGGAAGTTCTGGTTTTCCAGCTCTTTACCACATTGTTATAGGGTTTATGTCTAAAGCTTTGTGTTCTTGGACTGATAATTTTTGGGGGGGTTGTTTTATCCTTTTTACTCTGAGTCTCTTCCCCCAATGT
>PITA01030899.1:0-15891 GCA_004023965.1 Spilogale gracilis
GGTTTTGCTTTGGAATGTTGTCCTCCTGAGCTTCTGGCGTGCTTTCTGGGGGCGGGGCGTGTCGTTCCCCTTCAGTCCTTCTACCTAGGCTGAGTCTCTCGGCCCCCCTGCTAGAGGCCTGTCTCAATGGCAACCAGACTATCAGGCTGCAATTCTCTGGTAGCGGAGCGTTGTTCTTTTGCATCTTTTTTCAGCAGTTAAGGAAGTCAAGTCGGAGCAGGATGTCTGTGCCCAGACCTCCCTCCCAGAGGGAGCCTCTACACAGGGAGGGGCTCTTTCCAGCCTGCCAGTTGGCAGTCTGTCACAGCCGGGCTGGTGCAGATGTTGTATTGATTTTTGCCCCCCTCCCCGCTTGTCGTTTCACTCCCGCACCTCTAAGCCACAACTCCTTTGTCTGCCCCCAGGGACCTGGGGCCTCTCTGGTCCCACGAAAGTCTGTAAAAAACGTTTTCCCCTGGGGGGGTCTACACACGGCCCACGGTGTGGAGAGAAACGGGAGAGAAGGGCAGGATAGAATCCACTCCCGCTGCTTTCTTGGCAGCTGTGGCGGCTCAGGCGGAGGCAGGCCTGGGGGGCTGCGCGCGCGCGCCGGAACCGGCGCCGGCGGGGGGGAGGGAGTCCGGGCAGCGGGAAAAGAAAGAAAATAAAAGATTTTAAAAAGTCTCCTTGCCTTGCCCCAGGCTTAGCTGTGTTTAGCTTCTTTCTAGCCCTGATTCAGGCCGTAATCTGCTGTTATTCCTCACTCACAGAGCACTTTCGTTTTGGGGTATTTGTTTTCAATGGTTCAGCTCTGCGGGCTTCCTCCCCCACTCCCCTGTCTCTGGGGGCAAGCCTCCAGACCCTCTTATTTGTTTCTACCTTTTTGCCGATGTTCTTTGTCTCTCATGGTGGTCCAGAAGTGGGAAATATCACATTTCAGGCTGGTTTCATGGGTGTTCACGGTGGTCTTGTAGTGTTTTTTTTGCTGGAATTCAGCTCTCTTCAGGGAACTCCCCGAAATGCGGTCACCTGGCCTTTCACCATCTTGACCCCCCTCTGGTTTAGTGTTATAAATATCAATTAAATTAAGATCCATAATAATTTTAGATTCTATGTACCTTCACTGGTATCTTGTCTAGTTCTATTATTTAATGATATATTAAAATTTTCAGCTATGAATATGGATTTTTAATTTCTCAATATAATTTTTAGTTTTTCATTTAATTCTTCTATTGGCCTTTTAAGCATATCATTTTGAATTGATTTTTTAATAGTATCTCTTGGGAGTACCCTATGGTGATGTTCTTGACACTCTTTCCTACCTCAGCATGTTTTCTTGACTCTTCCTCAAATCCTGTTGACTATATGTCCAAAATAAATCGATATTTTTACTTCATCAAACCATCTCTACTGTAGCCACCTCAATTGATATCATCATGGTCTTTCACTTAGTTATTATAAGAACCCCCAAGAGTATTCATCTATGTCCATTGTTATTCCAAACATGTCTCCATTCTTAGATTTCCAAACACATTAACCAGATTTTGCTCAATAGCAAGTGAGATCTCATCACTTCTCTATCTTCTTCTGTGCTCAGCTAGTGTAATAAAAACTAATGTCCTACCAGGACATGCAAAGCCAGTGTGGTCTGCTCCATTTTCACCCAGTTAGCCCTTTGTTGTTCATCTTTATTACTTCTTTCTTAATCATTTTAATATAAATAAAAGGGATCATTGCTTCCTCTTTAACATATCAATTATGCTTCTTTTTCAGGGTCTGTTATTTGTTATTTCCTCGCCTGGAACACACCAGGACTATTATAGATACTTAGCTTCTTCAGATTTTTATTAAAATGTCATCTTCTCAGTGAATTTTTCTCTGACAACCCTCTCTAAAATTGTCACCCCTCTTATTTAATCATCTCCCATCCTTCCTTCTGGCTTTAGTTTTCTCCTCATCATTTAATAACTATTTAACATGATACTTACTTTACTTATTTATTATGGACCTCATTCCTTTTTACATCCCTGCTAGAATGTAAGCTATATGAGCGCAGAGGTTTTTGTTGATTTTGCTTAATGATCTATTTTCAGTGCCTAGACTAATGTCTCATATTTTGCTAATGGTATAACTTGAGGGCCAGATAATCTTCCCAGGCAAAGATATTTCTTTTGCACTTCTCGGTGGTCCTGATTTAATAATCTTTTAATCTTCCTTGATAAATGGTGAGCTAATCTTACTTTGAGTACCTTTAAGTGAAGGTGATTTTGCTTCCTCCCAAGATACCTTGTTTCCAGAGCCCTAACTGTTCTAATAGTTATAAAGTTTTTCCTAATAATTAACCTAAATTTTCCCTCTGTTGAAACAGAAGCCCCATTAGCTCCTACTCTGTCCTTGTTGACTAATGAGAATAATTGGTCTCTGTCCTTTTTATAGACTCGCCCTTCTGTATTTGTGGATATCCGCTGTGCCTCCCCTCAGCCGTTGGTCAAGGAAGTGTGTCAGCAGGATGGCCACGGGGGGACCAGCCAGGCCCAGAACAGGCATCAGCAGCTCTTCTCCCCACAACAGAAATGAATGAAAATTGTTTTAAATAGACAGTGAGACTATGTGTTAAAGGGGTCTGCTAACTGGGGTTGGATTCAGGTCGTGTATCGACAAATTCACAGTTTGAAAGACACTTAAGATGTGTGAACAACTACAGAGATCACTTGCAGCTTCATTTTATAGACAATTAAGATTATAAAAAAGCCTTTCTTAGATGCCCTTCTCCTTTTTTCAAAAAGTTACTTTCTAGGTGTCAATCTTTATAGATGCTTTTGTAACATTTCACACTGTATCTGGTCTCCGTGCTATAAGTAAGTTTTCTAAAGTATCTTGTATTTAGCAGAATTTTGTGGAATGTTCTATATTTGAGTTAACCATTTTGCATTTATTAAATTTACTGTTTCCTTTTGAGTCTATATAAGAATATAATTTCTGGAGCACCTGGGTAACTCACTTAGTTAAGCATCTGCCTTTGGCTCTGGTCATGATCTCAAGGACCTAGGATGGAGCCCTGTGTTGAACCCCTACTCAGCAGGGAGTCTGCGTATTCCTTTTTCTCTCCCTTGCCTCATGTGCTCTCTTACTCTCTCTCTCAAATAAATAAAATCTTTAAAAAAGAATATAATTTCTGAATCCAATTGCTTATAATTTTTCACCAAAATGCGTACATTTATTTATAAGTATAGCCAAAGATAATACAAAGACAGTAATTTTACTCTATTATTTGAATCATCATAAGAAGAAAGGATAGTGTGATGAATGGAAAGAACCCTGACTCATAGTTGGAAGAACTGAATTAAAACTTCACCCCTTTCACTTAAAGCTATGTGGCCTTTCTGAAAATTCCTGTGAGTTACTGAGTTCTAGTTGCTTCATGTTTAAATAAATCTTTAGCGGGACACCTGGGTGGCTCAGCTGGTTAAGTGACTGCCTTCGGCTCAGGTCATGATCCCGGAGACCGGGGATCAAGTCCCACATCAGGCTTCCTGCTTGGCAGGAAGCCTGCTTCTCCCTCTCTCACTCCCCCTGCTTGTGTTCCCTCTCTCGCTGTGTTTCTCTCTGTCAAATAAATAAAATCTTTAAAAAAAAAATATATAAGGCTTTAGGCCAGATTACTCTAAGCTTCCTTTTGGTCCTTTTGTAAGGGAGAATAAGTCAAAAAATATTATTCCCATAATGTTTAAGTTTATTAGCCATGCATTTAATGTTAATTAACAAGATCATTGGAGAGCTATTATGGACTAGAGCTCATAGTAGTGCAGATTCGAAAGTATCCTATCAAAAAAATGTGGGTGGGGCACTTGGGTGGCTCAGTTGGTTGAGTGCTAACTCTTGGTTTCGGCTCAGGTCATGATCTTATGGTTCATGAGATCAAGCCCCAGGTTGGACTCTCAGCTGAGCAGGGAGTCTGCTTAAGAATCTTTCCCTCTGCTCCTCTCCTCTTTGTCCCCATGCACGTGCACGCACTCTCTCTCTCTCTTTCTCAAAACAAATAAATAAATCTTAAAAACAAAATAAAATGAAACTGTGGGTAAAAACAAATTTATAGTAACCTTTTGTCCCTTCCAATATGACAACCAGACAATTTTTATTATATGTTAATGAGATATATATTGAGAAACTTTTGATATTTCTTTGGTGTGCTATGCTGTGTTTTGTCTTAAGTAGCCAGTGAACAAGTAGCTCGTGTTTTATCTCAGGTCAAGATTTCCAGCCCTGTCAAATATGTGATGGGAAAAACTTCAGAGTTACAGCTGCTTATCAGTCATGACTTGTCACCCAAGATTAACACCATTGACTAAGATGAAGCTGGTGATATGTTATAAAAACTTATGATGGTGCTCACAGTAAATCAAAAGTCACAGCTGATCCACCTGTTTGAGTCCTGTTTCTGTTGCTTCAATACTTGTCTACATCATTTTAGAGAAGGCCAAGTTGCCAGCTATGTCATCTTACCACATGACACAGAGTGAGGAAGTTAAGGATTAGAGGTGAAGATAGATGAAAGCCTTCATACACCACAAGGTAAAAGGCTACCTGATAGCAACTGAGATGAAGGAGGATTTAGAAAGAGCAAGTGTGGGAAAAGACAATGAAAAGTTTAGTTTTGGACATTTTGAATTTGAGATGCCTTTTAGACATCCATGTGGAAACACCCATAAGGCAGTTAAATATTTGAGATGAGAGTTTAGGAGAGAGATCTCTAAGAAAATATTTCCCTAGTACTGTCTTCACCTAGTTCTAGTGTCCTGGCTAAAAATTCTCAAATCGGCTTTACAGACACTTTATTAAATTTCTACCCATCCCTTATCAAGATGTAACACTTCTGGGATACAAGACATACTTTTCCAAACTTAGAAAGTCCCTAGACATGCAATACCTAGAAACTGTCCTCTCTTTCTTGGGCCCAGAGAATCATTCAAAATACCCAATAACCAGGAAGCTCAGGAAACCTAACTAATCTCATCATACTTGCTATCCATAAACCTCTTCCAGCTTCATTTTGCTGTTACCTTGTCCCCAGTTGTGATGTCCTGTGTGGTTCCGCATGGCAACCTTTTCTCATTTGGATCTGTAAAAAACAAATGGTTATGTATTTTACCTATCCAAGCGTTTTTGCTTTGTTTCCCACTGTCAAAAGTATCTCAAAATCTTATAAAGCAAGTTGAAACTGGAAATATAAATGTGGAAATCTCTCATACCAAAAACTGTATCTGGTACACTATAGGAGGTAATTGAAAAGCATTAACAGCTTCATCTTTAGTGTGGCAATGTCACTGTGATTCAGCCCTGGATAGCTGGACGGTTGATATCACTTGAATCTTCCATTTAAGAGGCATATTTTGGCCTCATGAAATGCACACCAGCTTTTGGAGACCTCAAGGTGACTAGCGACATCGTTGCTTTTTCATCCCTGCTGGTTCTCCCGTCATAGGGAACATCGTGATGGGAAAATCATAGGATTTGCTAACATGACTGATAAGGATCAGAAGATCAAGCTGTAGATCTCAGTGTATTTAGAGAAATACCAACCAGGCTCTAGCAAAGGAAATCAATTCCAAAACATGTAGCAGATGGACTGATAACCATAGGTAGAGCCCCTTGGTAAAATATTAACCGAATTGACTTGGGTATATATAAAGATCTGGTGTCTTTGAACAGAGGATGCTCAAAAGGAAAGTTCTGGAAGCAGCAAAGTTTTGGTAGCATATCCCACAAAATGCTTAGACAAGAAGAAAAGATATATGTTCCATTGATCACCCACTGCTATCCACACACATAAATGCATGCGTGCACACACACACACAATCTTTACTTCTACATACATCATACTTACATCAGTCTCACCTCCTGTTTTTACTTTCTTTCTCTAATTGATAAATATGGAAAACCTTCAAAATATTAGCCCCTTTCAGCCTAGTGAGCTGTTGACAACTAAGCTCCATAGGTATTGCTGTAAGGTGGCTTATCCATCTGCATTATAACCCCCCAAATTGAATATACAGAGGCTTCTATTTAGATTAATATATGGCTCTGTTATTGATTAATTTACTCACTGGCATTTTTGTTCACTTTTTTTTCTATGCCATTTCTGGAATAATTCATAATATCAGCTAATTGATGGACATACCATACCATTAGTAAACCTTCCTGTTTCCTCTATGCTTATTTATATATTGTCAGTCATTTGAAACCAAACTCACCATCCTTCCACGGCACTTCTTTGTCTATACTGGGATGATCTGACATTTATCGACTTTGAACTTAAATAGCAGAGAGATATTTCCTAGCCTTATGCAAGGAGAGAACCTAAGGAAAAGGCAACATAATATAGTCTTTGCCCATAGGGCATTCACAGGCTAGGTTGGAAGTTAAGAATAAGAACTAAAATGAATTAGGAGAGTTTGGATGACTTGACAGGGCTCCTAGACAATATATATTTGGGTTTCATCAACTTCCAATTTTTAGAACTGATTCTGGCTTTCAGGAAGTGGCTGTGTCCTACCTCTGGTCAGTGTATGATAAAAGATGATCATTTTGTGTAATTTCATTTAGATATTGAACCTCAGTGGAATCTCATATCACAAAACAACTTCCTTGGTAGGGCGTCTTCCCATATACTCTCCCCTATCTCTGGGGTCTCCTAAGAAGAGAAGCCCATGCAGAATGACATTTCCATTCTTACTCCTGCCCTTCTGGGGCCTTCTATGTTTTCTCCTATTTCCCTGCCTTTTCTTCACCTAGCCTTTCTTTTCTCTTTGTCTCTTTTGCCTTTGTTCTCTTTCTCTGAGGACCCTTCTGCCTGACTCTGATTTCCTTTGACTTTCTGAGTTTAATTTTTCATTTTCTGAAACTCATTCATCCCCTAATAATTCATATATGAATATTGGGTCTGGGGATAAAAAAATCCCATCAAGACTTGTTAAATAAAAAGGCCATGTTGCCTCCCAATGTCCCAGTGTGCCTTAGAAAGTTGCATCCTTTGGCAGTCCTATGACTAAAGGGAGATAACATTTAAGAGGGAAAATGAGGCATTTCCCATCAATACCACTCCTTCCCACCTGCACTGGGATGAGACTGGTATAAAGGGGATTGAATAGACTCATTCGGCATTTCAAATATTGCTTCTGTAGGTTCACAGCATTTGGGCAGGGAAACCCAAAACACTTCATTTTAAATTCTGCCTCTATATTTCTGGCTTAATTTTTAGTCAAAATATCAGCTTAATCTCAGGATTTTATGGATGCCATGATAAAGTTCTCCTAAATGTATTAACTGTGTTCTCTATTTAATCATCTATGGGTGGAGCTTTTTAGGATAGGATACACTAAAATTCCTCAATTACAGAAGAGATTTGAGTACCTATGCCTGGAGGAGCAAAGACATTGTCATGAGTCTGTAGTATAAAACCAATGTCTTGCATTTAAAATCCTTTCTAAGAAAACTTTGAAAGATTAGGGATAAGAATTTCTGAGGAAGGTAAAAAGAGGGAAAATGGATTTGGTGAAAAAAAGTTACAAATTTTGTAAAAGGAAGTCTTGTCTTATTTCACAAATTTGCTAAACACAGGTCTTGAAAACCATAGTGTTCTTATATATTATGAAACTGGGATAAGCTTTATAGAAAATTAAATCAAAAATATTTTGTGGGCAATTATACACATATACATAACCACATAAATTTTTTCATACATATACACTTGCATAAAAAGCATACACATACACATTCAGAAACATATGAAAACAGACACTCAGATTTAAGATGAACTGTCAGAGGACTGGGCTGTGCTCATTAATCTTTGTTTGGTAGGATTAGTGACAGGACTGTATTTAATTGTAAACAATTATTTTTTATTTTGTTGGAAAAGAATTTATTATAAAACCCTCCAATTCTTTAATCTCTATGACTTCTACCAACTATTTCTAGTTGACATTAAAAAAACACTTGGTTCTTCCTCCCATTAGATGTTCCTATTTAATCATTTGAAAGACAAGCATCATGTTTCTCCTAACATTTTTCTGTTTGGTCTAATATACTTTGCTCTTCAAGCTTTAAATATTAGTAACAGATCTCTAGGATGAGGCAAAATTCACTGCATAGATGAAGAAGAATATGACAGTGAATTAAGATCTTATTTGTGGTAAAAGAAATTTTCTTTTTTATGGCATATGGAATATTAT
This sequence comes from Spilogale gracilis, assembly GCA_004023965.1. Lineage (NCBI taxonomy): Eukaryota > Metazoa > Chordata > Mammalia > Carnivora > Mephitidae > Spilogale > Spilogale gracilis. The sequence goes on from PITA01030899.1 coordinate 8,208, forward strand.
CTAAGAGTTTCTTTTTCCATTATTTATCTTTTTATATTTCTGCCTTCTGCTCAGAGTTTGATGGGGGTGTTATTTAGCTATGACCTTTATCTCATTTTGTGCTTGATTTACTACAAATTTCCATCTGATTCTCTCTACTGGGAAAACAGGTACATCTAATAACTACCACAATTTATGGAATCCCTCCTGTGTAGTATCTAGTACATCCATTCTGACTTCTCTGGCTCTCCTTCAACAAGGCTGTCCAGAGCTTAGGCAATATCTCACAATAAACCTACTAGATATTAAAATATATTCTACCATTAAAAAATAAATATGAAGCAAGTGAATAAAGAATCCAACACAAAGAGCTAAGAAGGGAAATACCAAAAAGAAAAAAAAAATCAAAAACTAGTTTAATGAAAAAAAATCATTCAAATGGAATACAAGAAAACAATAACAATAAGCAAAACTAAAAATCCTTTATTGACAAGCACTTAAATGAAAGAAAGATGCTCAACACTATATGTTATTAGGGAATTACAAATCAAGGCAGTGAGATACGATTACACATCCACTATAACGGCTAAAATCCATAACATTGACAACACCAAATGCTGGCTAGGAACCCTTATTCATTACTGATGTGAATGCAAAATAGTACACACACTTCAGAAGACAGTTTGATGGTTTCTTACAAACACAAACATAGTCTTACCATATGATCCAGAAGTTGCCCTCCTTTATTTATCTAAACAAGTCGAAAACAAGTTCATAGAAAAACCAGGACATAAATCTTAATATCAGCTTTATTTATAATTGCCCCAAATTTAAAACAACTAAGTTAGAATAAAATATTATGCAGTGATTAAAAAAGAAAAAGACCTATCAAGCTACAAAAAGGCATGAGGGAACTTTAAATGCATATTGATAAGCTTAAAAAGCCACTTTGAAAAGGCTACACCCTGTATAATTCCAGCTATATGACAGTGAGGAAAAACAAATCTACAGAGAGAGTAAAAAAGATCATTGATGCCAAGGGTTTGAGGGTGGGAAGGAGGGATGAAGAGGGCAAGGGATTGCGGGGGGAGTGAAATTTTTTTGTATGACACACTAATGATAGATATGACATTATAATTATCAAATGTATTGACATAATGCATATTCATTGCCATATACACAACAGTAAACATTGTTTAAAACCCATGAAGTGGTACAACAGAAGAATGAACCTATGGACTTTAGGAATAATAATATATATTAATATTTGTCCATTAATTGTAATAAGTACTATATTAATACAAAATGTTAATAATAGGTGACATTGCATGGAAGCAGAAGGAGAGCACTTTGTTCTGTCTGTTTAGTTTTTCTGTCAACCTAAAATTGCTCTAAATATAAAGTTTGTTAATTTTAAAAATCCTGTTATGGAAAAAGTATAATAAAATTAAACAGACTAAAAGACTCTGTTAAGACTAAGAAAAATCATGCAAAAATCATGAACATAATTTTAAATATTAAGATGAGACATTGAAGATATATAAATGATTGATTTTTAATCATTTTGTGTAACAACTTAGATGAAATAAATGTTTCCTACCGAAATAAAAACAACTCAAGAAGGTATATAAAATTGAATAAAATAAAAACTTTTAGAGATATTTGCATACAATCTAAATACTTTTCCTTCAAAAAGGTTATAATGTTAAAAGCAAATTTTACCAATCTTAAAGGAGCAAATAATTGCTGTCTAACTACTCAATAGTTCGGAGATTTAAAATAAGGGAAATCCACATGACTTATTTTGAACTTTTTAGTACTATTATCAGAAATGGAAAGGTAAATAATCCAGTATAAAATTAAAAATTTTACTTAATAAAAGGGCTCAGTAAAGTAAAAATGGAATATATCTTTAAAATAAGATAGAAAAAAATAAAAAATAAAATCAGATAGAGTGTATTGCCTTGAAACAAAACAAAATATTATAAATATTAAAATTTTACTAAGTGAGACTTTATAAGTATTCTCATTAAGTTCAGGAACAAGGCAAGAAATGTTTGCATCCAAAATCATACCTGACATCAACAAATTTGTATAAGCATTAGAAAAACAAAAAAAATTGTATAAAATTGGAAAGTGTGGTAAACCTTCTAATTTATATGATTGCTTTATGAAAAGAAAATTGCCAGTTTAAAATTATCACTGAGTTTGAATAGTGGTTTTTTGATGAGTTACTAACTAAAATATAATCTTTTTGCAAGTTTTCAGTCCAAAAGCTAAGAACCTTTGTAACTATAAAATAAACAAATAAAACCTCAGGCTGAGAACATAAAGAGGTTCTGTTTTGGTAGAGTCTCCAGGTTCCTAACAGGTGAAAAAAATAATCCTATCTAGAGGAACAAAATAGTAACCAGGTATTAACAAATTCCCACAGAAAAAGCTCAAGTTAATATGGAATGGCAGTAGAAAAGAAAATCAGAAAAGACGATGTCATGAGTAAGAGTCAGTAGAAAAAAGCAACAGAGTAAGACATTCAAAGACATTTCATTTCATTCAAATGAAAATACTATGATTTCAATAACAAGTTAAATTTTGGGAAAATGATTAGAAATAAAAATACTACAATAATATGATGCAGAAAGAAATCAAACTGAATTTCTAGAAATAAAAGTGCTAGTAAGTGTTGAGTGAACAACAATAAAAGAATTCAACTGGGACAACTATAAGAGAAAGAAACTCTATGGGTAATGATGAAAAGGGAAGACCTAAAGGCAAGAAGGAATATGCTAAGACAAATTTCATTAAACATGAAGATAAAAACAGAAATTTTAGCTCATACAATAAAAATGAGGTATTCCTAGAGAATTTGAAGTCTCTGGTGAATTGTGGGTAATCATAACAACAGCTAACATCAAACACAGCCTACTTCCTGATTATATTAACACAAATAGGCCTAGCAGAAAAGACGAGTTCATATCCAAGTATTAAAAATTACTGTTCAGTATCCACTGTTCTATACAATAGGTCTACTTATCAAAAAAAAAAAAATATTAGGAGAAGTAGAAAGAAACCTCTACAGTTTGAGGATACAAAGCAGTCACTAGAACAAGACTCAGATATGACACAGATTTTGGAATTATCAGACAGGAAATTTAATATAGCTAATATGTCAATATGTTAAAGGCTCTGGTGGAAAAAATATACAATATAGCAATTCAGAGAGATAACTTCAGCAAAATAAATGGAAACTATAATAAATAAATTAAAGGCAAATCATTAAAGAAATAGTAAAATGTGAAGAATACCACTGATGAGCTTATTGGCATATTAAATCAAATTGAAAAAGATTCAGTGAACTTGAAACTAGATCAACAGAAATTATAAAAATTCAGTTGTAATAAAAACTAAAAATTTATTTTTAGAAAGAACAGAGCATCCAAGAGTTGTTGTACAATATTAACCAATCTAAATTACATATAATTGGAATTCACTCAAAGAGCAAAGAGAGCAGAACAAATATTTGAAGAAAAGATGGCTGAAAAATTTCCAAAATTAATGACAGACATAGAATTACAGATCCAGGAAGCTCAGAGGACATCAAGCAAGACAAATGCTAGAAAAGAAAAATACACAAACTCTTAGGTGTATTATATTCAAACTCCTGGAAACTAAAAAGAAGAATCTTGATAGCTCTTGATTGAAAAAAAAATAGCAAACAACAAGATATATTACCTGAGAGAAACAAGGATAAAAATAGCAGTAGAGTTCTCATCAGAAACCATGCAAATGAGAAGACAAGGGATTGGGATATTTAAATGCTGAAAGAAAAATATGTTTTCTGTACCCCAAATTTGGTATCTAATGAAAATGTCCCTCAAAAATGAAAAAGGAATAAACATTCCTTGAAAAGACGGTGCTGAGTCAGTAGCCATTAGGCCTACCCTGTGAAAAATATTCACTGAAGTTTCTCAGTCAGAAGAAATGTGTCATGGGGCTCCTGCGTGGCACATTTGGTTAACTGGATGATTCTTGATTTTGGCTCAGGTCATGATCTCAGGGTTGTGAGATCCAGCACTGTACGGGCTCCATGCTCAGCACGGAGTCTGCTTAAGACTCTCTCCCTCTGCCCCTCCCTGTCCTCATGCTCTCACACTCTTGTTCTCTAAAATAAATAAATAAGGAAGGAAGGAAGGAAGGAAGGAAGGAAGGAAGGAAGGAAGGAAGGAGAAAGAGGAGGAGGAGGAGGAGGAGGAGGAGGAGGAGGAGGAGGAGGAGGAGGAGAAACACGTCATGTGTTAGAAACTTGTATCCAAATAAAGAGATGAAGATGTCAACATGGTATCAAGGAAGATAGAGTAAGGCATTTCTGTTATTTTTATTTTTTGGAAGGATAACTGGGCATGTAATTGAAAAAGATTAAGTGTATTGTGTGTTCATAGGATGGTTTAAAGTCATATGAATGACATGAGTGCTGGGAAGAAGGAATTAGGATGTAAGGTTACAAGTTCCTTTATATAACATATGAAGCAGCTTCTTTTTGTTTGAAAGTAGACTCAGAAAATTTTAAAATGTATATTTCAAATCCTACCGTAAGCACTAAAAATCTTTAAAATAAGATATATAAATAATATACCAATAAAGGAGATAAAATGGAATAATTACTTAGAGAATTTTAATTAAACCCAGAGAAAACATAATAACTAATAATAACAATAATATATAACAAATAACAATATAATATATGACAACTATATATAACAAATAACAATAGTGATAACAAAAGCAAAAAGCAACAAAAATGGCAAATGTTAATTCAACCATGTCAGTAACACTTTACATATATTTTAAATACACTTGTTACAAAACAGCATTTCAGATCAGATGAAAAAGAAAGATTCAACGATATTCTGTCCATAAGATGTCAACTTTAAATATAAATATACTTATAATGTAAAAGATGGAGATAAGTATAAATAAATTATAAAAACACTATTTTTTTATTATTTCACATAAAGTAAACTTCAGATCAGAGAGTATTATCAGAGACAAAGTTTAATATTATAAAAGAAGAATGAGGTAAATTTTCCAAAGACATATAATCATCTTATAATCAGTTTTGCATCAAACTAAGTGAAGCAAAAAAAAAAAAAAAAAAAAATTGCAGATCTGAAAAGAGACACAAAGAAATCCATATTTTTTGTTTGAGGCTCTAAAACTTTCTTGGCAATTCATAAAAGAGTAGGAAGGAAATTGGTAAGGACCAGAACAAAACTATTTACTGAATTAATCTAATTGATATTTATAGAATACTCACAAAACAAAAGTAAAGTACACATTCTTCTAGACTGCAAATAGAACACCAACCATGGAAGACCATATTTTGCACCATAAAACAAACCTTAACAAGTTTAGAAGAATAGAAATCAAACAAAATGAAAAAAATAGAAATAATTCAAAATATGTTCCTTTACCCTAACATAATTAAACTAACAGAAAATAAATAATGAATAAATTTATGAATAAATTACCAAATGTTTGGAAATTAACAGCAGGTCTGTAAATCTATAAACAATCTATGGGTCAAAGTCTGAAGAGAATTTTAAAAAATACTTTGATTCAAATGAAAATAAAAATACAGCATATCAAAATTTGTGGGATGCAACTAAAGTAGTGACAAAGGGATATATATAATAATAAATGCTTATATTAGAAAAGATTGAAGATCTCAAATCAGTAACCTAAAGTTCTACCTTAACAAATTAAAGAAGAGCAAAACAAATTCAAACCAAGAAAATGGAAGAAAATAATAATGACTGAAGATAAATAAAATAGAGAAAAACAACAGAGAAAAGCAAAATGACCAAAACCTGCTTTAAGAGATTAGAAACATTTATTTTTTAAAATAGTAATAACTAGGGGGAAAAAGACACAAATTACCAATGAATGGTAGGAATGAAAGAGGTTATCCCATAAATATTAAAATAAAATTAAAATATTAAAATAAAAAATATGAGTGACATTATGACTTTGAACACTTGAATACATGAGTTCCTTGAGTGGCATAAACTATCAGTATAAAGGAATTAGAAAATCTGAGTAATTCTGTATTTATTAAAGACATTAAATTCATAGTTAAAACTTTCCAAAAAAGGTAACTCCAAGCCCAGATGATTTTGACAGTTTATTCCTCTGGATAGATTTTTAAAGTTTTGATTTTTTAACCTGAGAGTGAAAGACAGCAAGAGAACACAAGCAGCATGAGCAGCAGAGGGAGAGGGAGAAGCAGGCTCCCTGCCCTCATGCAGGGGCTCCATCCCAGGACCCTAAGATCATGACCTCAGCTGAAGGAAGATGTTTACTTAATGTACTGAGCCACCCAGGTGCCCCAATTCTTGTAGACATTTAATGGAATAATAAAACCTATTTGGCATATAGTCTTCCAGATAATATAAAGAGAATATTTCTCAACTTAAATTTTTAGGCTACTATTAGCCTACACTTAAAATTAGACCAAGAAATTACAAAAAGAAGAATACAGAGCATGTCCATCATAAACACTGACACAAAATTGCCAACAAAATATTTACAAATAAAATCTATCATAATATAACATGGATAATACATTATGATCCAGCAAGTTTCAACCCAGGAATGCAAAATTCATTCAATATTTGAAAAGCAGTCAATTTGGTTTGTCACACAAATAAATTAATAAGAAAAAAATATGATTCCACTAGATGCAGAAAAAAATTCAATAAAATTCAGCATCCATTTATGATTTAAATAGTAAATTAGAAATGGATTGGAACTTTCTGCACCTTATAAAGGGAAACTACAAAAAGCCTTCAGCTAACATTATACTTAATGAAAAGAGACAGACTGCTTTCAGTCAAAGACAAAAACCAAAGGTTAAAAAGTAAAAGATCAAAATAAATAAATAAATAAATAAGAAAGACTGGGAAGAAAGGAAAAAAGTTTCATATTCATAGATGATGTAATTTTCTATACAGAAAATCCTAAAGGATCTACATGGTATAAAAACAGCAACCACATCATAGCATAATTAAGTGATATTAGTAAGTTTCTGTAATACAAGGTCAATAACCAAAAGTTAGTCATCTTCTTATATGCCAGTAATGAATATTTGGAATTTGAAATTTAAAAAATTGCAGTATGGTACCATTTCCCCCAAAGAAGTATTTACATATAAATCTAACAAAGTACATGCAGGCTAAATATGCTGAAAACTACAAAATTGTTGGAAAAAAAGTTATAGAAGATCTAAATAAGTCGAAAAATCTATCATGTTTACTGATTGGAAGATGATTCTCTTAAATTTGTTCTAAATACTGTAAGATTCTTTTTTTTTATATTTATGTGGAAAGACAAAGAAATACTTAGAATAGTAAAAAATAATTCAGGGAGTCTACCAATGCCTAAAGCGAGGAGGCGGGATAAAAAAGCGAGGCCGAAGGTAGGCTGGCAGATACGTTCGTTACATTACTTCTTTCTGCCCGTGGACGCCGCCGAGTAAGCATCGTTAAAGTCTCCCCTCCCACCGCCGTCATGTCTAAGTCAGAGTCTCCCAAAGAGCCTGAACAGCTGCGGAAGCTCTTCATCGGAGGTTTGAGCTTTGAAACAACCGATGAGAGTCTGAGAAGCCATTTTGAGCAATGGGGAACACTTACGGACTGTGTGGTAATGA
>PITA01030900.1:0-15938 GCA_004023965.1 Spilogale gracilis
TTTTTTTTTTTTAAAGATTTTATTTATTTGACAGAGAGAAACACAGCTAGAGAGGGAACACAAGCAGGGGGAGCGAGAGAGGGAGAAGCAGGCTTCCCGCCGAGCAGGGAGCCCGATGTGGGACTCGATCCCGGGTCTCCAGGATCATGACCTGAGCCGAAGGCAGTCGCCCAACCAACTGAGCCACCCAGGCGCCCCTCAGTCATACTTTTTTTATTATAGCTGAAGGATACAGAATCAGAGCTGTCCAGAGGGAGAGGCGCAGAGAGTGAGATCTGAGAGGGCCCCAGCCATGAAGCTTTCATTAGATGAATGTGGAGGGCACCTTAACATATGATAATACATGTGGTATTGCCAGCCAGGGAGCTTACCTGGGCTTCGGTGCTCAGTTTTTATCGGAGTTTGTTACATAGGCATGCTTGATTGAGTCACTTGCCACAGGTTGAATTCAGTCTCCATCCCTCCCCTGTCTGGGCTGATCTCATGGCTCAAAGCCCCAGCCCTCTAATCCTATAGTTAGTCTTTCTGGCTTGGTCAGACCCTATCTTGAATCATCTTGTTAGTACAAACTAAGGGCTCACTAAGAGTGACTTTATTAGCATAAACTATCAGGGCCCACTGTGACTAACAAAGACATTCATATTACTTAGGAAATTCTAAGGATTTAGAGGTTACTTCCCAGGAACTGGGTACAAAGGCTGGCCAAATTCTTAGTTACACAGATGCTTAAACTACAATATGATGCAGTAGAGGACGAATGAACAGGTGAACTTAAGGGTTGTGGTACCTCCACTCTTTCTTCGTGATAGATCCTGTACTACACATAACATGCAACCAATAATGAGCCCGTATGGTAGTAATAAAGCTTATTTTACTTAATATTTTATATACCTATTAATGGATGTTCTAGTATTTTATTTCTGTGCCCTGGGGTATTGTGCCCCATTTTAGAGATCACTGCTCTAGAGATCCCTTGGCTAAATTATTTAAAGAGTGCTATAGACTGAATGTGCCTTCTCAAAATTCATATGTTGAAATCCTAATGAATAGTGACTAAAAAGGTATGACGTTATTTTAAGAATGTGAAGAGGGAATGACTATAATAAAGATTTATGTGCATGGCATTATTTAAATTAGTTGAAGTTGGGAACAATTTGGAAGATTATTTGTGTATATAATGAAATACTATGCAATCACAATAGAGAGTGTTAAAGAAGAAAATATGGTTGTATGAAAAATGTTCATGGTATAATGTATAAGAATATAGTTGGTCAGAAACCAGCATATATGATACGTCAATATAATTTTGTATATGTATGTATGTGTATACACTTTAAATATTGCTGAAAGGATATATACCAAAACATTAGCAACAGTTATCCTCGATGGATATTGTGCTTTTATATATTTCCCAAAGTTTCTACAATGAACATTGTTATTTTTTTTACTATGTTTATATTATTTCAAATGTCATATTGTTGATAATACTGTTATCCAAAGGAAAAAAAAAAGGGAGAAGAGGAAGAGAAGGAGAAAGGAACTAAAAGTGAGAATTTATTACTGATAAAACTCATTTGATTTCTCCTTCAGCTCCCAAAGAGAGGACCAGCCCACCCAAAAGTAACCCATTTTCCCAAGCTACTTTTTGCCTCATTGCTGGTACTTCTGCTGCTATTGGCAATCTCATTTTTTATCGCTTTTATCAGTAAGTACATCTGAATCTATGAGGAATGTCTGCTTTACATAAAGAGATGACATCCATTAGATACTGACATTGAATAATAGGTATATCCAAAAATCTGGAAAAGAGGTCTTCTTTGGGGATGGTGTGGAGGGACACAATTAATGGGAACCTGTTAGAAATTTTGTTATTTATTTGAATTTAGTTTATAAAAATAATGGAATCCAGTCTTTAGAGAAACTGGAGTACATGTGTGTACACATGTTTGTATTTAGAGGGACATCTATTAGACATTATTTCTACCCTAGACAGTCGTGTGAGGACAAAGCTATATTTGCCTTTTAGTGTTTATAAGACCAGAATTTTTTGAGTGCACAGACACGTATTTTGAGGTGAACAGGTAGACAAAAGGAGATGGAACGTTCTAGGAAGAGTGTCCCATTGAACTTTCACCTTAATTATGTCTGTCCTGCCCAAGACTGTAAGATCTAAAAGCCAATTTGACAAATAAGGGGATTTCCTTGTATCTTTGGCTTTAAGAATTTATCAGATTTTTAAAAGGCATAAGAAGTAGTAAAGCCAGCATATGGTGGGTCAAGGAGCAAATGGGAAGTAAGAAGGAAAGAAAGAGAAAATTCACTTTCTAGAGGGAGAGGTAAGTTATTTTTAACATCTATTAGGCACAATTTATTTTTAACATCTATTAGGCACGATTTCTACCCTAGACAGTTGTGTGGAATGATTATCTAGCCACACTCTTGGCTGTTTTTAAATTTGCATGCAGGATACCTGGGTGGCTCAGTCGGTTAAGCATCTACCTTTGGCTCAGGTCATGATCCCAGATCCTGGGATCAAGTCCTGTATCAGGCTTTGACTCTGTGGGGAACCTGCTTCTCCCTCCCCTCTGCCTCTCTTTCTGGCTCTCATGAATAAATAATTTAAAAAAAATCAAAATAAATTAAATTTGCATGTAATAAATATGTAAAGTTATGTGGATTTTTAAAATTACATTATTTTATTTTTCCAGTGTTCTAAGACTCACTGTTTATGCCCCACACCGAGTGCTCCATACAATATGTGCCCTTAATACCCACCACCAGGCTAACGCACCCCCACTCCCCTCCCTTCCAAAACTGTCAGTTTGTTTCTGAGTCCACAGTCTCTCATGTTTCATCTCCCTCCCTGATTTACCCCAATTCACATTTCCTTTTCTCCTACTGTCCTCCATGTTACTCCTTATGCTCCACAAGTAAATGAAACCATATGATATTGGACATTCTTTGCTTGGCTCATTTCACTCAGCATAATCTCCTCCAATCCAGTCCATGTCGCTACAAAAGTTGGGTATTAATCCTTTCTGACAGAGGCATAATATTCCATTGTATATATGGACCATATCTTCTTTATCCATTTGCCTGTTGAAGGGCATCTTGGCTCTTTCCACAGTCTGGTGATTGTGGCCATTGCTGCAATGAACATTGGGGTACATATGACCCTTCTTTTCACTACATCTGTATCTTTGGGGTAAATACCCAGTAGTGCAATTGCAGGGTCATAGGGTAGCTCTATTTTTAATTTTTTAAGGGATCTCCACACTGTTTTCCAAAGCGGCTGCACCAACTTGCATTCCCACCAACAGTGTAAGAGGGTTCCCCTTTCTCCACAGCCTTTCCAACACTTGTTTTTTCCTGTCCTGTTAATTTTGGCCATTCTGACTGATGTAAGGTGGTAGCTCAGTGTGGTTTTGATTTGAATCGAATTTCCCTGATAGCTAATGATGACAAACATTTTTTCATGTGCCTGTTAGCCATTTGTATGTCTTCTATGGAGAAGTGCCTCTTCATTGTCTCCTGCCCATTTTTTGATGTAGTTACCTTGTTTTTGGTTGTTGAGTTTGAATAGTTCTTTTATTTATTTATTTATTTATTTATTTATTTATTTATTTATTTATTTATTTGACAGAGAAAGAGAGAGAGAGAGATCACAAGTAGGCAGAGAGGCAGGCAGAAAGAGAGGAGGAAGCAAGCTCCCCACTGAGCAGAGACCCTGATGCGGGCCTCGATCCCAGCACCCTGAGATCATGACCTGAGCCGAAGGCAGAGGCTTTTTTTTTTTTTTAAAGATTTTATTTATTTATTTGACAGAGAGAAACACAGAGAGAGAGGGAACACAAGCAGCGGGACTGAGAGAGGGAGAAGCAGGCCTCCTGCCAAGCAAGAAGCCTGATGTGGGGCTCGATCCCGGGTCTCCATGACCTGAGCCGAAAGCAGTTGCTTAACCAACTGAGCCACACAGGCGCCGCCAAAGGCAGAGGCTTTAACCCACTGAGCCACCACCCAGGTGCTCTGAGTAGTTCTTTATAGATCTTGCGTATCAGCCCTTTGTTTGTAGTGTCATTTGTGAATATCCTCTCCCATTCCCTTGGTTGCCTCTCTGTTTTGTTGACTGTTCCTTTGCTATGCAGAAGCATTTCATTTTGATGAAGTCCCAAAAGTTCATTTTACTTTTGTTTCCTTTGCCTTTGGAGATGTGTCTTGAAAGAAGTTGCTGTGGCCGATGTCAAAGAGGTTACTGCCTATGTTCTCCTCTAGGATTTTGATAGATTCCTGTCTTATGTTGAGGTCTTCCATCCATTTCGAGTTTATCTTTGTGTGTGATGTAAGAGAATGATCAAGTTTCACACTTCTGTATGTAGCTGTCCAATTTTTCCAGCACCATTTATTGAAGAGATTGTCTTTTTTTTCCCATTGGATATATTTTCCTGCTTTGTTGAAGATTATTTGACCATGGAGTTGTGGGTCCATATCTGGACTCTCTACTCTGTTCCATTGGTCTGTGTGTCTGTTTTTGTGCCAGTACCATGCTGTCTTGGTGATCACAGCTTTGTAATAAAGCTTGAAATCAGGCAACGTGATGCCCCAGCTTTGTTTTTCTTCTTCAACAATTCCTTAGCTTTCGGGGGTCTTTTCTGGTTCCATATAAATTTTAGGATTGTTTGTTCCAGTACTTTGAAAAATGTTGGTGGAATTTTGATTGGGATGGCATTGAAAGTATAGATTGCTCTGGGCAGAATAGACATTTTAACAATGTTTATTCTTCTGATCCATGAGCATGGAATGCTCTTTCCTCTTTTTGTGTCTTCTTCAGTTTCTTTCATGATTGTTCTGTAGTTCCTGGACACACGATGTTACATTAGCTTCATGTGTAGATTTGCCCTCTGGGTGCTGAGGGGAGGGATAAAACTAAAAACAGGGGGGATGCTAAAGTGAAAATAAAATAAATTAAGAACATAAGAACATGGGCAAGGTGCCAAATTAACATAAAGCAAGAGCACACCTGGAAGTGGCCTCAGGTCACAAATAGAGACAGCAGAGGATCTTCTGACTCTGACCAGGTACAAGTACAAAAACAAAAGAGCACAAGAGAAAAATCCTAGATAGATTGGCAAATGTGGAGGGAAAATGTATACATTCTTCAAACAATGAATAGTGTTCCTTGTGACTTGACCTCCTTTAAATGGGTAAGTTCTTTCCTGGTGTAGACCCCTGCTGCTCCTAAAGTGTAATCTATGAATCAATATATTAAATTACCCAGAGTTTCTGTCCTCAGAAAACATCTCTGGATTCCTCAATAAAGATGTGTGTCTACTAATTAAAGAAAACATTAAATTTTCTTGCTCAAGAGTTTGAATTGACAATAACAAGTGGAGTCAAACTGCATCTAGAAAATCTTCTTATATCATAAATTAGACTTTAAAAATTATGCATAGGGCGCCTCAGTGGCTCAGTGGGTTAAAGCCTCTGCCTCCAGCTCAGGTCATGATCTCAGGGTCCTGGGATCGAGGCTCACATCGGGCTCTCTGCTCAGCAGGGAGCCTGCTTCCTCCTCTCTCTCTGCCTGCCTCTCTGCCTACTTGTGATCTCTCACTGTCAAATAAATAAATAAAAATCTTAAAAAAAAGAATTATGCATAAAGTATGACTTTCTGTTCAAACATTCAGTTGTACAAAAAACATTAAATCTTCTTTTCTGGAAAAGATGTCTTTCCTTTCCTGAGTCAGTAAGACATACAGATTTCTAAGACAGGTAAAAAGTTATAGTTTAGAAGCCCCTTTCCTTGAATGTGTTTTTCTGAAATTCTCGAATCACTAGTTTGAAGGTAATACTTGAAAGCCTGAAAAGGAATGATAGGAAACAATGGATTCTTCAGGGATCATGTACACCCAGACTCCTGCTTTCTGTTTCACTTCTCAGATCTTCACTATAGCCATTTGGAGTTTTACAGCCCATCATGTTGAAGTTAGTTAAGGATAAAAGAAAAAAGGGGTTAGTTTTCAGCAGCATGGTGTTGGTTGAGCTTACAAAAGAGCCCCTGTCATTTTGGATGGATTTTACCTGCGTTGTGGATCTAATTATAAATTTCAAGCTACACTAAACTCTTCGATCACCTTCACATCACACTGATAAAAAGAAAATCTACACATTTGATTTATTACAACCAAGAAGTGAAATAATTGAGGAGCTACTATGGACTACAATTATTAAAAGAAGGAGTAAAACACAAGCAATTCCACCAAGCTACAATTATGTGGGCAGGAAGAATGGTATGGGAGAATCACATCCTTCAGACCACCTGTCTGTCTCACCTAGGCAGAGCATGTCATGGGTCCTATCTCCCAGAAGTACTGTGCTAAGGACTGCACATACGTTATCCAGCTGAATACTTCTAATAACCTTATGACAGAGCTAACAGCATCCTCATTATCTACACAAAGAAGCAAAAACTCTAAAAGATAGAGAGAGCATAAGCAGGGGGAGAGCCAGGCAGAGGGAGGGAAAGAAGCAGGCTCACTGCTGAGCAGGGAACCTGATGTGGAGATCCATCCCAGTGCCCTGGGATCATGACCTGAGCTGAAGGCAGATGCTTGACTGACTGAGCCACCTGGGCACCCCTCTTCTTGCTTTTTAATAATGTTTGTTCATCATTGACAAAAACAACTTTTACAACTTTTTAATATGTCAGTAATAGTAAATATGCTAGGTATAGTTGTCATTGCTATTAGAAATGGGGTATCTTTTTCTTTCCACTTTTGAATTTTGTATGGTATATTAAAATATTTTATTAAGTTACTTGTTTATTGAGAGTTGCTGAAGTTTCTAGTTTCGAAGTATTTCTGTGGATTCTTTTAGGTTTTCTATGAGACAGTGTATCACATGCAAAAGAAAATATTTGACTCCTTCTTTTGTAATTCTTACACTTATCCTTTTGTTTTTTGTTATAATGTATGGTTAGGACATTCAATTTAATGTCTATCAGAAGTAGTGGTAGAGCGAATCTTTGCCTTATTTCTGATTTTAATAGAAATACTTCTACATTTTCATCATGATATATGAGGTTAGCTTTACTATGATAACTATTTTATTAAATTAAAAGATATCTCTTCTATTACTAGTTACAAATAGTACTTTTATTTATAATCATATGCGAATGTTCAATTTTAGTAAATGTTTTCTCTTCATTAAGATGATAAGATAGGGGCGCCTGGGTGGCTCAGTTGGTTAGGCGACTGCCTTCGGCTCAGGTCATGATCCTGGATACCCGGGATCGAGCCCCAAATCGGGCTCCCTGCTTGGCGGGAAGCCTGCTTCTCCCTTTCTCACCCCCCCTGCTTGTGTTCCCTCTCTGGCTATGTTTCTCTCTGTCAAATAAATAAATAAAATCTTTAAAAAAAAAAAGATGATAAGATAGTTTTTCTTTAAACAGCTAATATAATGTATTAACATATAATAAGTAATATAAATACAAAATTTTTTTCTGAGTCAATTAATTTTTACTGTTTATCCACCTGCCATTGGACTAGACTGGAAGAAATGTGACCTTGGTTATACTGGGATTCTTCTCTGCTATGGAAGTCATATCAAGTCATATCAAATCTGCTTTAGTGGGTCAGTGCCAATATTTGTTCTATCACATAAGAGAAGAGAGAAGAACCACATTGCCCTCTCAATTGATGCAGAAAAAGCATTTGACAAAATACAGCATTCCTGATTAAAACTCTCCAAAGTATAGGGAAAGAGGTAACAAAATCTTTCTTTGAAAAACCCACAGCGAATACCATTCTCAATGGGGAAAAACTGACAGCCTTCCCACTGAGATTAGGAACAAGACAAGCATGCCCACTCTCACACTATTGTTGAACATAGTGTTAGAAGTCCAGCACTCAGACAACAAAGAGATAAAAGGTATTCAAACTGGCAAAGAAGTCAAACTCTCTCTTTTCAGATGACATGATACTCTATATGGAAAACCCAAAAGACTCTACCTCCAAACTACTAGAACTCATACAACAATTCAGTAATGTGGCAGGATACAAAATCAATGCACAGAAATCAGTTGTGTTCTTATACACTGACAATGAAAATATAGAAAGGGAAATCAGAGGATCGATTCCATTTACTAGCACCAAAAACCATAAGATACCTTGGAATAAACCTAACCAAAGAAGTAAAGGATCTGTACTCCAGGAACTACTCATGCTTGCTCTTTCTCTCTCTCTGAGGATGGATGTCTCCTTGAGACACTGATTTCAGTTCTTACAAATATATCCTTAGGAGTGCAATTGCTGGATCATAGACTAGTTTAATATTTAATTTTTGCCATACCGTTTTCCATAAAGGCTGTGCCAATTTACACCCCTGCCAAGAGTAAACAGGGATCCCCTTTCCTCCACATCCTTGCCAATTCTTGTTATCACTTGTCTTTTTAATAATAACCATCCTCACAGGTATCAAGTGATATCTCACAGTAGTTTTGCTTTGCATTTCCCTGATAACTAGTGACATTAAACACCTCTCCCTACTTATTGGCCATTCGTATGTGTTCTTTGAAAAAGTGTTCAGATCCTTTATCTTGGAACACTGCCCATTTTTAAATTTGCTTTTTTGATACAGAATTGTATCCATTCTTTATGTATTTTGGATATTATCCTCTTTTCAGATAGATGTTTTGCAAATATTTTCTCTCATTCTGTAGGTTGCCTTTTCATTTTATTGTTTCCTTTGCTGTTCAGAACTCTTTAGTTTTATGTAGTCCTGACTGTTTATTGGGCTTTTGTTGCCTGTGCTTTTGCTGTCTTTTTTTTTTCTTTTTCTATAGAACATTCTTTTATTTATTTATTTTTTTAGATTTTATTTATTTATTTGACAGAGAGAAACACAGCCAGAGAGGGAACACAACAAGCAAGGGGAGTGAGAGAGGGAGAAGCAGGCTTCCTGCCGAGCAGGGAGCCCGATGTGGGACTCGATCCCGGGTCTCCAGGATCATGACCTGAGCCGAAGGCAGTGGCCTAACCAACTGAGCCACCCAGGCGCCCCAACTGAGCCACCCAGGTGCCCCATTGCTGTCTTATCCTAAAAAAATCATTGCCAAAACCAATGTTAAGGAGTTTTTTCCCTGTTTTCTTTTCGGTGTTATATGGTTTCAGGTCTTACATGTAAGTCTTTGATCCATTCCAAGTTAATGCTGTGAGTGTGGAACATAGAGGGCCAGTTTCACCTTTGTGTCTGAGGATATTTTGTTTTCCTAAGACCATTTTTTGTAGAGACTATCTTTTCTCCATTGTATGTTCTTGGCACGCTTGTCAAATATTAGGTAACCATATATGTATGGGTTTATATCTGGGCTCTACTCTGTTCTACTAGTTTATGTTCCTGTTTTTCTGCCAGTACCACACTGTTTTTAGCTATCATTTGTAATATAACTAGAAATCAGGAAGTGTAATGTCTTGCTTTTTTCTTCTTTCTCAGAATTACTTTGGCTATTTTTTTTTGTAGCTTTATACATGTTTTAGGATAGTTTATTCTATTTCTTTGAAAAATTCCATTGGAGGGGCATGTTGGTGGCTCAGTCAGTTAAGTATCCAACTCTTGATTTCAGCTCAGGTCATGATCTCAAGGTCCTGGGATTGAGTCCCATGTTGGCTTCCCGAGTGGAGTCTGCTTGAGGATATCTCTCCCTCTCCCTTTGCCCCTCCCCCTGCTCTATCTCTCAAACAAATAAATAAATCTTTTAAAATTGGAATTTCAATGGAGAGTGGATTGAATCTGTAGATCATTTGGGGTAGTATAGGCTGTAATCACTTTGGGATCATTAACAATATTAATTCTTGCTATCCAAATAGAACACAGTATATATTTCCATTATTTTTTTCATTTTCTATCATCAAAGTCTTACAATTTACGTAGCTCTTTTACCTCTTTGGTTGAATTTCCTCCTGTGTTTTATTGTTTTTGATGTTATTGTATATAAGGTTTCTTTCTTAATTTTTCAGGTAGTTTGTTGTTAGTGTATAGAAATGCAATGGGGGCACCTGGGTGGCTCAGTCATTAAGCGTCTGCTTTTGGAGTTCTGGGATCAAGTCCCACATTAGGCTCCTTGCTTGGTGGGAAGCTTGCTTCTCTCTCCTTCTGTTCCCTTTCTAGCTGTGTTTCTCTCTGTCAAATAAATAAAATCTTAAGAAAAAAAAAAAGAAATGCAACTGATTTTTGTGTGTCAATTTTGTACCTTGAACTTTATTAAATTCATTTATTCTTTTTTTTTTATATTTTATTTCTTCAGTGTTCCAAGATTCATTGTTTATACACCACATCCAGTGTTCATGCAATATCATTTATTAGTTCTAACAGTTTTTGGTAGAGTCTTTAGGGTTTTCTCTATAAGATCATGTCATCTGCAAAGAAGGTGATTTTACTTCTTTATGGTTGGGTTGCCTTTTATTTTATTTATTTTTTATTATTGTTCTTGCCTATTACTCTAGCTGGGAGTTTTATTTTATTTTATTTTATTTTTTTAAAGATTTTATTTATTTGACAGAGAGAAACACAGCGAGAGAGGGAACACAAGCAGGGGGAGTGAGAGAGGGAGAAGCAGGCTTCCCGCCGAGCAAGGAGCCCGATGTGGGACTAGATCCTGGGTCTCCAGGGTCATGACCTGAGCCAAAGGCAGTTGCTTAACCAACTGAGCCACCCAGGCGCCCCGTAGCTGGGAGTTTTAGTACTATGTTGAGTTGAAGTGGTAGGAATGGGCATTCTTGTCTTGTTTTTCATCTTGGAGGAAAATCTTTCAGCTTTTTGCCATTAAGTGTGATGTTAGCTTTGGACTTGTCATACATGGCCTTTATTATGTGGAGGAAAATTTCTTCTATACTTAATTTCTTGAGAGTTTTTATCAAGATAGCATGTTGAATTTTGTCAGATGTTTTTTTCTTGGGGTGCCTGGGTGGTTCAGTTGTTAAGCATCTGCCTTCAGCTCTGGCTGTGATCCCAGGGTTCTGTGATCAAGTCCCACATTGGGCTCCCACCTCAATGGGAAGCCTGCTTCCCCTTCTCCTTACCCCGCTTGTGCTCTCTTTCTGTCAATAAAATCTTTTAAAAATGTTTTTTCTTATCTGATTGAAGTAATCGTGATTTTTCTTTTATTCCGTAATGTGTTAATTATATTTATTGATTTGCATATGCTTAAACATTTTTGCACCTCAGAGATGAGTCCCACTTGATAGTAGTGTATGATCCTTTTAATGTGCTCTTGAATTTGGCTTGACAGTATTTTGATGAATATTTGCATCTATGTTTAGCAAGGATATTAGCCTATAATTTTGTTTTCTTTCAGTGTCCTTATCTAGCTTTGGTATTATGGTAATTCTGCCCTCATAACATGAGTTTGGAAGTATTCCTTTGGTTTTAATTTTTTGGAAGAGTTTGAGAAGGATTAGGATTAACTCTTTAAATATTTGATAGATTTTATCTGTGAAGCCCTCTGGGTCTAGGCTTTTATTTCTTGGGAGAGTTTAAATTAATGATAAAATCTCCCTGCTTAATATTGATCTGTTAAGATTTTCTATCACTTCATGATTCAATCTTGTGAGTTGTGTGTTTTAGAAATTTATCAATTTCAAAAAAAAAAAAAAAGAAATTTATCAATTTCTTCTAAGTTATCTGACTTTTGGTGTATAATTATTCTGGGTAGTTTCATATAATCCTTCGTGTTTCTGTGGTATCAGTTGTAATCTATCTTCTTTTAATCATCATTTTAGCTGTCTGTCTTTTTTGTGTGTGTGTGTGTAATGTCAGTTTTGTTTATCTTCTCAAAATAACAACTCTTAGTTTTATTTATTTTTTCTGTTTTCCTTCTAGTCACTATTTAGTTTATTTCTGCTATAATCTTTATTTCCTTACTTCTACTAACTTTGGCTTAATTTCTTTCTAGTTACTTAGATATAAGGTTAAGTTGTTTATTTCAGATATTTTTTTTTTAATATTTTATTTATTTGCCAGAGAGAAACACAGCCAGTGAGGGAACATAGGCAGGGGGAGTGAGAGAGGGAGAAGCAGGCTTCTCACCAAGCAGGGAGCCCAATGTGGGACTCCATCCCGGGTCTCCGGGAACATGACCTGAGCCGAAGGCAGTCACCCAACCGACTGAGCCACCCAGGCGCCCCTATTTCAGATCTTTTTTAAAAAAATATTTTATTTTTTATTTATTCATGAGAGAGAGAACACAAGCAGGGGGAGCAGCAGGCTCCGTACTGAGCAAGGAGCCTGATGTGGGACTCAATCCCAGGACCCTGGGATCATGACCTGGGCTGAAGGCAGACACTTAACTGAATGAGCCACCCAAGTATCCCAAGATCTTTCTTTTTTTCTTAATGTAGGCATTTTTCATAATAAACTTTCCTCTTGAAACTGCTTTTGCTGCATTCCATAAGTTTTGGTTTATTGTGTTTTCACTTTTCTTTGTCCACAGATAGTTTTTGGTTTCCCTTTTTATTTCTTCTTTGACCTATCAGAGTGTTGTTTTCCACATATTTTTATTTTTTTAATTTTAATTTTTTCTTTAAAGATTTTATTTATTTAACAGAGAGAAACACAGCCAGAGAGGAAACACAAGCAGGGGGAGTGAGAGAGGGAGAAGGAGGCTTCCTGCCGAGCAGGGAGCCCGATGTGGGACTCGATCCCGGATCTCCGGGATCATGACCTGAGCCGAAGGCAGTCGCTCAACCAACTGAGCCACCCAGGCACCCCTCCACATATTTTTAAATTCTCTTGCTTTCTTCCTGTTATTTATTTCTAGTTTCATATCATTGTGGTTGGAAAAGATACTTGATATGATTTCAGTTTTCTCAAATTTGTTAAAACTTGTTTTGTGATCTAACATATGATCCATCCTGGAGAATATTCCATGTGCACTTGACAAAAATGTGTCATCTGATGATTTTGAATGAAATGTTCTCTGTATGTCTTTAGGTCCATTTCATCGAAAGTGTAATGGTGATGTGATTTATAATAAGAAGTATATATTTGGTCTCTTTCTCCTAAAACTCTTGGTATTTCTTAAGTGACGAAAATGAGTTAGGTGTCTTTTGGTATATTTAAGAGACAATTTTTGGAAACCACCTAAGGATAGAGAGTCATTGCAAGGAAAACCAACCATATGATTAGAAGGTTGAAACTTTCAGTCCCACCCCCCCTGACCTTGAAGGAGCAGAGATGACCTGCAGTTTGAATTAATCACCAATAGCCAGGGACTTAATCAATTTAATCAATGAAATTTCCATAAAAACCTAAAAAGATTGGCTTCAGAGAGCTTTTGGTTTGAGGAAAACATGGAGATTTGGAGAGAGTGGTGTGCTTAGAGAAGAACATGGACATTCTGTGCCCTTTCCTAATATCTTGCCCTGTGCATACATCTCTTCCATCTGGCTGTTCTTGAGCTATACTTTCATAATAAACTGGTAATGTAAGCAAAATGTTTCTCTGAGTTCTGTGAGCCCCTCTAGCAAATTAATCAAATCCAAAGAGGGGATCATGGGAACCTTAGATCTATAGCCAGTCAGTCAGAAGCACACATGATAACATGGACTTAAAACTTGCATTTGAAGTTTGGGCTGGGGGTGAAGGGCAGTGAGATTTGATGCTGTCCCCAGTTAGACAGTATTAGAATTGAGTCTAGTTTAGGACATTTTGCTGGTGTTGGAGAATTGCTTTGGTATGGACTCACCTCTTCATTTTAGAATTTCATGCAGAGTTAAAATTGGTGACCAGAAGTGAAATCAGAATCTTAGTAGTTTAAATTATTTCCTTGTTGAGTTTTTGTCTAGGCGATCTATTTAATTTTGAAAGTAGGGTATTAAAATTTCTACAATTATCACATTGCTGTCTATTTTTGCCTTCAGAAACATTTATAATTATGTATTCTATTTAGGCACTCCAATATTGGGTGCATATAATTCATAATTGATATATCCTCTTAATGAATTGATCCCTTAACCATCTATAACAACTTTCTTTATCTCTTGTTACATTTTTTTTTTTTAAGATTTTATTTACTTGACAGAAAGAAATACAGCCAGAGAGGGAACTCAAGCAGGGGGAGTGAGAGAGGGAGAAGCAGGCTTCCCGCCGAGCGGGCAGCCTGATGTGGGACTCGATTCCGGGTCTCCGGGATCATGACCTGAGCCGAAGGCAGTCGCTTAACCAACTGAGCCACCCAGGCGCCCCTCTTGTTACATTTTTGATTTAACACATAGTTTGTCTTATACAAAAGCATAGTTACTATGCTCTCTTTGGGTTACCATTTGCATGGAATTATTTTTTCCATCCTTTTACTTTCAAGCTATAGGATCAATAAAACTTGTTAGCCTCTTGTAGGCAGCATATAGTTGTGTCTTGTTTTGTGTTTTTTTAAAACTGTCTAGCTACTCTGTGTGTTTTAACTGGAGAATTTAACCACTTACATTTATTTTGGTTTTTTATTTAAAAAAATATTTTATTTATTTATTTGAGATACAGAGAGAGCAGGAGCTGGGGAGCAGAGTTAGAGGGAGAAGCAGGCTCCCTGGAGCCCAACATGGGGCTTGATCCCAGGACCCTGGAATCATGACCTGAGCCGAAGGCAGACACTTAACCAACTGAGCCACCCCGGAGCCCCTAACCACTTACATTTAGAGTAATTATTGGTAAGTAAGGACTTACTATTACCATTTTATTAATTGCTTCTGATTATTTTGTAGTTCCTTTGTTCCTTTCTTCCTCTCTTGCTATTTTTCTTTGTGTGTGGAATGTTTTTTGTAATGGTATATATACTCTGATTCTTTGTCTTCATCGCTTATGTATCTGTTAGAGGCTTTTGCTTTGTGATTACCATGTGGCTTTCATAATACATCTTATAGTTATAACAGTATACTTTAATAACAATTTAGCTTCAATTGTATAAAAAAGTTCTATACATTTATTTGCCCCCTTGCAATTTTTGTTGTTGGTGTCCCAATTTCTATCTTTTTATAAGTGTATCCATTAACAAAATATTGTGGGTATAAACACTTTTGTCTTTAATAGCTATAGTTCAAAGTGATTTACCCACCACCATTGCAGTATTAGAATAATTTGAGTTTGACCATATAATTTACCTTTACCAGTGAATTTTATATTTTCATATGTTTTTGTGAAGCTAATTAGCATCCTGTCATTTTAGCTTGAAAAACTCTCTTTGGTATTTCTTATTAGGCATATCTAGTGGTGATAAATTCCCTCAGCTTTTGCTTGTTTGGGAAATTCCATATCTTCTCTTCATCTGAAGGGCAACTTTGCCAGGAAAAGTATCCTGGGCTGACAGGGTTTTGTTTTTTGTTTTTCCTGTCCAGCATTTGAATATATTATTTCAGTCTTTCCTAGCTTGCAAGATTTCTGGAGACAGATCTGCTGGTAACCTTATTGGGATACTAGGGAGTGTGCAGTGAACCTTTTTTCCCTTGCTGCTTTCAAAATTCTCTTTCTTTGATTTCTGAGAGCTTGATTGTAATGTATCTCGGTAAAAATCTCTGGGCTGAATCTGTTTGTATATCTTTGAGCTTTTTGTCCCATAGGTCTGTATGTGTCCTCAGTTTTGAGTAGTTTATAGTCATTATTTCTTTAAATACATTTTCTGTCCATTTTTCCTTATCTTTTCCTTCTGGGACTCCCATAATGTGAATATGATTTATTTATTTATTTATTTTTTATTGTTACTTAAATTTTTTTTCCCAGTGTTCCAAGATTCATTCCCCATTCCCCACACCCAGTGCTCCATGCAATAGGTGCCCTCAGTACCTACCACCAGGCTCTCTCATCTCCCCACCCCCCTCCCTCCAAATCCCTCAGTTTGTTTCTGTGTCCAAAGTCTCTGTTGTTTCGTTTTTCTCCCTGGATTACCCTACTTCCCATTT
>PITA01030901.1:0-15927 GCA_004023965.1 Spilogale gracilis
AATAATAAAGTAAATGGCAAGTAGAAAATTCTGATGGCCATAGTATTTGATGATTAAATATTTATCTGGATATTAAATGCTGTATATTGTATTTAATTTATAAGATTTAATACTGTTTTCTAAAAATTAGTGACCAAACACAGGTTTATTACAGCACTTAATATTCTTTTTCTTGTAGCTCTTATATGTGCTTTAGTTGTTGTAAGAAGCTAGGTTAATAATACTAAACAAGAAAGGAAATGTCAAGAAGTACCAAACTTCAGGATGCCTGGGTAGCTCAGTCATTATGTGTCTGCCTCGGCTCAGGTCATGATCCAGGGTCCTGGGATCAAGCCCCACATCAGGCTCTCTGCTCAGTGGGAAGGCTGCTTCTCCTTCTCCCCCGTTCCCCTGCTTGTGTTCTCTCTCTAACTGTGTTTCTCTCTATCAAATACATAAATAAAATCTTAAAAAAAAAAAGAAAAAGAGAAATGAGGATCAAATATCTTAAGTAATTTGCTCTGGTCTCACAGTTAGGAAATCTAAATTTAAATATCCAAAACCCGAGTGTGTTTGATTCTAAAACGTGAATTTCTAGATAACAGATTAAATGAAATATCTACTTCCTGTTGAAACCAGTAGTCCTCTGAATTAGTTAAGGTCTAAAATAATCAGCATGTCTATTTTAGGAAAAGAGAAACTAAGATAAACGCTGGAGTGTTTATGCCATATTTGTGTTATATCTGATTGATACAAAAGAATAAATGTAATATCTGGGCATATTATGAAGCATAATGATAAAGTCAATGGCAAAATAAACTCAATTAAGAAATAAAAAACTAATAACAGCTGAAGTTACTGCCCACATGCTTCTCTCTCACCTCCACCTCTATATTTTCCTTTTAACTATTAGAATGTCCCTGCTTACATACAAATACATTGCTTAGTTCTTCTGCTTAAACTTTATTAAAATGTTACAAGGGAATATGTATTTTGCAACTTCTTTTTTAAATTGAACTGTCCGTTTCCGAGTTCATCAAAGTAGTTACATATAGCTCTATTTTTTTACCATTTAAACATATTTTATTGTTAGAATAAACCACATTTGATATGCCCATTTCCCCTTCATTGAATATTTGAGATATTCGCAGTTTTTGTTGTTACAAAAATGCTACTTAAAATATATTTACTGGTTCCTATATTCAAGAATGTCTCTATATTCCTAGAAGTGAACTACAGGTTGAAGGAATACGCCCATTCAGTTTCACAAGATGATACCAAATTGTTTTCCACAGTTTGCATAAATTTACATTATCACCATCAGTGTGTAAGAACACCATTTGCTTATTCACTTTACAAAAGTTGTAATCTCAGACTGCCTTTCCTCCCATATAAGTGTTTTTCTGTATGACTTTAATCTATATTATAATGAGGTTGAATATATGATCATAGATTTTGTCTCTATTTTTATTCCCTATTCTGTTAATTGATCATATTTTATCTATTTTTCTTTTGGGGTATTTTCTTCATATTGATATTTGATCTACTTATAAATTCTGAATATTAGTTAAATATTTTCTTCCCTGTAGCTTGAGGCTTTACTTTATCAATACTTTCTCAGCAAAGTATTTTTTAATTTTTTAAAAGATTTATTTATTTAAGAGAAAGAAAGAGCATGTGTGCACAAGTGGGGAAGGGGTTGAAGAAGAGGGAGAGAGAGAATCCTCAAATAGACTCCCTGCTAAGTTTGGAGCCCACTACAGAGCTTGATTCCAGGACCCTGAGATCATGACCTGAGCTGAAAAACAGTTGACTGCTCACTGACTGAGCCACCCAGGTGCCCCAAGCATTTTTATAATTAAATGAAATTTAACAATATTTTCTTCCGTGATTTCCGCTTTTATCGATTGTTTTAAAAATCTCTCATTATTATAGATATGTCTTGTATTCTTTTCCTAAGAACTTTAGTTTCATTATAAACATGGTAAACATAATATATTGTTCAAACCAGGTTATATTTTTGCAATATTTTATTATACAAATGTATAATATTAAGAAATTTGAAAAAAATGTATAGTTAACATCCATATACAGCCTGTATCCACCACCTAAATAATATCATCATTATTATTTTACCTTTGCTTTATCACTTACCTGTCTCTTAATTATTCCTTTATTTATCCATCAAATTCCCTTATTTTTAAATGAATTTCAAATGTTTCAGGTTCAGTACATATGTTCCTAAATAAATTCATCATCAATACTGTTCACTAGAGTTTAATATTTATTTACAAGTTTTTTCCTTCAAGTTAAAATGACTTACAATGACAATGAAATTAGCATATTAAAGCATATTGATATATGAAATAATTTCATGAGACTTGAAAAATACATATACCTATGTAATAAAAAATACTTTTTTTGAGAGAGAGAGAGAGACAGAGAAAGTGCATATGTGAGTGGGGAGGAACACAGGGAGAGGGAGAGAGAGAGAATCTTAAGCAGGCTCAATGCTCAGCATGGAGCTAGACACAGAGCTCGATCTCATGACTCTGAGATCATGACCTGAGCTAAAATTAACAGTCAGATGTTTAACTGACTGAACCACTCAGGTGCCCTGTAAAAAAAGATATTTTTAAGATATACAATATAAACAACACCCTAGAAAATTCTCTCTTGCCTCTCCCTTGTCAATCTCACTTCCTGACACAAAGAAACAACCACGATTTTGATTTTTTCCACCATATATTAGTGTTGTCTGTTCTAGAACATTATATGAATGGAATCATACAGTATGGAGCCTTTAGTTTCTAGCTTATTTTGTTCAACATAGTACTTTTGAAATTCCTCCTATATTGCATAAATCAATTATATATATTTTATTGTTGAATAAAATTACATTGTATGGATATATCACAATTTGTTTAATAATTCATCTAGTTTTATCCATGTGGGTATTTCCAGTTTTCCAATATTATGATTTAATCTACTCACATTTATCGATCAACTGATTTTTAACAAGGGTGCCAAGAATACAAAATGAGGAAAATATCATCTCTTCAACAAATGGTGCTGGGAAAACTATATATCCATATGCAAAAGAGTGAAATTGGACCCATTATTACAAATACATAAAAGTCAACTCAACATGGATGAAAAATTTAAATTTAAGATCTAAATCTCTAAAACTCCTAGAATAAAGCATTGGGTAAAATTTCATGGCATTGGTCTCCATAATGATTTCAGGAATATGACTCTAAAACTATAGTCAGTAAAAACATAAATAAAGAAGTAGAACTACATCAAACTAACAAACTTTTGCACAGCAAAAGAAACAATCAACAGAGTGAAAAAGCAGTCTATGGAAGGCAAGTGTAAATCATTTTTATAACTACAAAAAAAAAATGAAAGAAAATACACACATATGTAAGAAGAAAAGGACCAGGCTCTCTGCTCCTTCCCCTTCAACAGACAATGGCATCTTTTGGTGCAGTACCACTTACATCCCTGAGACATGATGGTGAAGGTTGGAATAAACAAATTTGGCCAGATTCAGCACTTGGTCACTAGGGCTGCTTTTAACTCTGGAAAAGTGGAAATTTTTGTCATCAATTACCCTTTATTGACCTCAACCACATGTCCTACATGTTCTAGTATGATTCCACCCACAGCAAATTTCACGTTATAATCAAGGATGAAAATGGAAAATTGGTCATCAATGGAAAGTCCATCTACATATTTCCATTGTGAGATCCTGCCAATATCAAATGAGGTGATGTTCTTGCCAGTATGTTGCTGAGTCCACTGAAGTCTTCACCCCTATGGAGAAGGCTGGGGTTCAGTTGAAGGGTGGAGCCAAGAGAATCATCATCTCTGCTCCTTCTGCTGATGCCCCATGTTCGTAATGGGTGTGAATCATGAAAAGTATGACGACTCCTTCAAGATTGTCACATTGCCTCTTGCACCACCAAATATTTGGTCCCTCTGACCAAGGTTATCCATGACAACTTCAGCATTGTGGAGGGACTCATGACCACAGTCCATGCCATCACTGCCCCCCAGAAGACTGTGGACAGCCCCTATGGGAAGCTATGCCATGATGGTTCAAGGATAGCCCAGAACATCATCCCTCCTTCTACTGGTGCTGCCAAAACTATAGGCAGGATCATCCCTGAGCTGAATGGGAAGATCACTGCCATGGCCTTCAGTGTCCCCCTGCCCCCACCCCAATGTATCAGTCTTGGATCTGACCTGCCACCTGGAGAAACCTGACAAATTCACCAAATGGGAAATCAGGTATCAGGAGGCCCCGTCAAGGGCATCCTGGGCTACACTGAGGACCAGGTTGTCTCATGTACCTTCAACAATGACACCCATTCTTTCACCTTTGATGTTGGGGCTGCATTGCCTTCAGTGACCACTTTGTCACACTTACTTCCTGGTATGACAATAAATTTGGCTATAGCACCTGGGTGGTGGACCTTAACGTCCACATGGCTTGCAAGAAGAAAGAGATCCCTAGACTACCAGCCACAGTGAGAGCAAGAGGAAGAGAGAGGAAAAGCAAGAACTGCTGG
Organism: Spilogale gracilis; assembly: GCA_004023965.1. NCBI lineage: Eukaryota > Metazoa > Chordata > Mammalia > Carnivora > Mephitidae > Spilogale > Spilogale gracilis. The sequence goes on from PITA01030901.1 coordinate 4,557, forward strand.
GGAGTCCTTGCCCCAATTCATTATCCCCTTCTACACAGTTTCTCAAAGAAGGGGAAGGGCTTGGGGAGTCTTACCTTGTCATGTGCTATCAGTAAAGTGCACTGCACCCAACCCCTCCCCCCCAAAAAAAAGGAAAAAGAAGGGGAGAGGGAGAGAGAGATGGTGAAGGAGAAAGAGAAGGAGGAGGAGGAGGAAAAGGAGGAGGAAAAAGAGAGAGGAAGAAGAAGAGGAAGAAGAAGAAAGAGAAAGAGGAGGAGAGGGGAAAGAAAAAGAGGAAGAAGAAAAAGGAAGAGGAGGAGGAAAGGAGAGGTACACATTGCTGCCATAGCAAACTCTAATAGACACACAACTAAAGAATTACAGGACTGAATCATATTTGTCCTGTAAAAAGGCAGATTGTTTCTGAAGTCAGAACATTTCACTCTCCGCGAACAGAAATGACCCAGGGATGAATATAAGTGTGTATTTCTGTGACACTTCATAAGTGGAACTTGCTGCTCAGATTCCAGGGAAGTAGAAATTTAGAAAGAAAAGGCAACAAGGATTTAGGAAGGAGTTAAGGGGAGCAGAAAGGACCTGGGGAGTAAGTGAATAAGTCCTATTAAGCAGACACTAGTCTTTGGAATTGGATACTCATCAGAGAATAGTATAGGTAAGTCTCGAAGAGGGAAGAAAGTAATGAATTAAGAGAAAATGAAACTGGCTCTGAAAGGAAAACCAGCTCTTGAGAGAGAAGGGAGAAGGCCAAGCTCTGAGAAAAGATAGAACTAAGGGAAGTAGCAGGAGTTTGGAGTTGGTCCCAAACCTGCTGCTTTCCATCTGCTTCAAGCCTGTATTGTTCACTAGAGAATTATGAGAGATAGAAAAGCAGGGGACTCACTGAGGCATTTCATTGAGTTCATGGGTTGATATTAAAATTTCCAAGCTTAAAGATATGAATAGGGGATCATTTTAATCTATCTAACTTGCTTCAAGTTAGAAGTACCACACAAAGCTAAATAGAAAAGAGCCCGTTATTTTTAAATTGAGAAAAATCTGTAGATATGGACTACTTTATCATTTACCTAAGTGTTACTGGTCAAATACTGTGTTCAGATATTTCTAGGTATCTTCATTAGCATAATGTTATCACATATCTTTTGCCTACATAAGATTATTTATGAAAAAAAACAAACAAAAACTGGAGTTAAACCAATAAATAATCATTTATATATCTGCAACTGGCTAGAGAACAATAAAATAATACATGAAAATTTGTTAAACAAAAAATTTGAAAGCATCTATATCTTATTCTATATAATTTCAAAGATTATAGGTACTTTTGATAAATATGTAACAAGAAGGTGTTTACAAAATAATAGTGCATGAAAAGAAATAATTTGGGAGCATCTGGGTGGCTCAGTTGTTTAAATGTCTGCCTTTGGCTCAAGTCATGATCCCAGGATTTTGGGATTGAGCCCCACATCAGGAAGCCTGCTTCTCCCTCTCCCTGACCTGCCCCCTCATGCTTGCTCTCTCTCAAATAAATAAATAAAATCTTTAAGAAGAAAAAGAAAGAATTTCAAGGTTTAAGAATTGTAGAAACAGGAAAAATAAATTTAGTGGGAAAGAGAAAATAGAACTTTTTCTTAAAAGCCACAGACTGTGGAATATGGATAATAAAAAGTAGTACAGTTGTGTTCCCTAATTTTGTTTCTTTGAAGTCAAAAAGGACTTTGGAAAGTCAAAAATATTGCCATGATCATATGAGCTTAGTGACGGTGGAGTTGAACCAAATCGATAGTCTTGAGTACTTTTTAGAGGCTTTAATGAAAAAACTATGGGGCGCCTGGGTGGCTCAGTTGGTTAAGCGACTGCTTTCGGCTCAGGTCATGATCCCGGAGACCCGGGATCGAGCTCCATATTGGGCTTCCTGCTCGGCGGGAAGCCTGCTTCTCCCTCTTTCAGTCCCTCTGCTTATGTTTCCTCTCTGGCTATGTTTCTCTCTGTCAAATAAATAAATAAAATCTTTAAAAAAACAAAAAGAAAAAAGAAAAAACTAGCAGTATGTATGTTCAAAAATAGATAATAAAGTATGAGAATTCTTTATCCTTATTTAGCTACATAATGTTACACATTAATTCATTTATTAAACAGCATGCCAATTAATATCCTTATTATTAGGTAACAATTTTTCCTGAAATCATAATTTGAAAAGGACTGCTGTGAAAAGTATGAATCACCACAAATAACAAACATTAATTAATCTTTGCAATCAAACCATGTAGCCATGTACGATGCCCATTTCTTTCTTGAGCAAAAGTGAGAACTCAAATACCTCCATAAATTGTATTTAAAATAACCAGCTTATTATTTGGCTTCTTAAGTGATGCTTAAGTATTTTTTTAAGATTCAATGCTTTATTTAAAGAAATAGTGTAAATTATAATTCCTTGTATTCAATATGCTTGGGCAATGCACAGTTTAAAATGTCAGTTTCTGAAACTGAACCAAAGAGAAAAAAATAATCACAACAAAGCAACCACAGGGAGCCTGACAGCTCTGTGCTGGCAGTTACAGCTGTCTGAGAGGCACGTGCTGTCCATCACTGCTTCCAATGTGGGCCTCCTCTTACCCTAGCTGACCTGCTGCTATTCACTGAGCTGCTTTGGAAGCCAAGAGAGCTGACCCAGGCTGAGGAGTGTCTATGCTGTCGTGGATAGTGGAGCTCTGGGAGCACCCCTACTTTGTCGCGAGAGGCAAGGCTGATGCTACTTTTGGCCCTTGATTCAAGAGATTAAAGTTCTAAGTGACTCTGGGCTTTCTGAGATCAATTTTTCAGTGTGTATGTTCAAAATACACACTCCCTCTATATATAGACTAGTACGGACTCCCTCTACAGGGATTTAGAGCAGCAGAAGATCTATGCCCTATTCTAGAAGTCCTCTGAAGATGACAGAACCATTTGGAGTTCCTGAAGGCAGAGGAGTCTTTTGACCCATCAAGTACTTTGGTGTCTAGATGTGGTTCCCAAGACATGGGAGATTAGCTGCATGGAAGCATATTGATGGTCATCCATACAAGAAAAGGAATTTTAATTTTTTGATAACTGGACAGCTTTACCTTTCCCTTGTAAGAGGAGAAAAAAAAAGAATTAAATCACAGAATTGATTAAAATAAAATAAGGCATTTTTTTCTTTAAAAAGAAAGTCCCTGTACTTATTAAACAGATGATAGCACAGTGAAAAATAAAGTACTAAAGCTACAAATGAAGGTGGATGAGGTGGGAATATAAAGGATTATATATATATATATATATATATATATATATATATATATATATATATATATATATACGTGTGTGTGCAGTCGTCTGTGGGAATGTGGGAGGCGAGGCATACAGGAGACCAAGCTTTAGCATGTTCACACTCATGCCATTGCTGACACATCGTGTCATGCCTTTGCCAACTCATCTTCCTTATCCAGCTGGTAAAACCCCACTCATCAAATCAACTTGCCTACAGCCTCAACTTACCTTCTTAGGAAACATCAGTTCCTCCAGCCTCTGTGCCTTTAGGCTAGCTTGTATACCAGTAACGATTCCTAATGCTATCACTCAAATATAAGTAAAATGTGAAGAAACACAGTGATTATTATTATTCCTGAATTATTCTAGGAATTAATTATTCCTGCCTGAACACATCACTAGGCATAGTCTTTTAAAAAATATTTTATTTTATTTTTTCAGTGATTCAAGATTCATTGCTTATACCTCATACCCAGTGCTTCATGCAGTCCGTGCCCTCAATACCCACCACCAAGCTCACTCATGCCCCCACCACCCTCCCTTCCAAAACCCTCAGTTTGTTTCTCAGAGTCCATAGCCTCTCATGCTTCCTCTCCCTCTCTGATTTACCCTAGTTCACATTTCCTTTCCTTCTCTTAATGTCCTCAATGTTACTCCTTATGCTCCACAAGTAAGTGAAACCATATGATACTTGACTTTCTCTGCTTGGCTTATTTCATTCAGCATAATCTCTTCCAATCCAGTCCATGTTGTTATAAAAGTTGGATATTCATCCTTTCTGATGGAGTATTCCATTGTATATATGTACCGCATCTTCTTTATCCATCCATCTGTTGAAGGGCACCTTGGCTCTTTCCACAGTTTGGTGATTGTGGCCATTGCTGCGATGAACATTGGGGTACATATGGCCCTTCTTCTCACTACATCTGTATCTTTGAGGTAAAAACCAAGTAGTGCAATTGTAGGGTTATAGGGTAGCTCTATTTTAATTTTTTTAAGGAATCTACACAGTGTTTTCCAAAGTGGCTGCACCAACTTGCATTCACAGGGCATAGTCTAATAGTCTAATAGTCTAATAGTCTAATACGGTATTATACTTAAGTTTGTTCAGAGACTCAATATGAATATCATGGATGAAAATAAATTGTGTAGAGAGAAAAGGATGCTATATCTAACCCAAAGGAAGCTTGATATCTCTTTCATTACTTATATTTGATCAACATGATTATGGCATATATTGTACAGAACAGAATAGGGGTTGGGTAACTTTTTCTGTAAAAAGTCAATAGTAGGGATATCTGAGTGGCTCAGTAAGTTAAGTGCCTGCCTTCTGTGCAGGTCATAATCCCAGGGTCCTAAGATTGAGCCCCACATTGGGCTCTCTAGTCAATGGGGAGTGTGCTTCTCTTTCCTTCTGCCACTCCCCCTGCTTGTGCTCTCTCTCTCTTTCAAATAAATAAAATCTTTAAAAAAGTTAAAGGTCAGTAGTAACTATTTTAGGGCATGTAAGCTATAGGTCTGTGTCTGTACTACTCAACTCTACCTGCTGTTGTAATGCAAAAGCAACCATGGCAATATGTGAACAAAATGAACATGGCTGTGTTTCAATGGAGGTTCATTTTAAAATATAGGGGGCAAGCCATATTTGGTCCCCAAACTCTAGATTGCTGACACCTGTTACAGAAGATAAAATTTCAATTAAAAGTTTACAAATCTATTTTAGTAAGTCTTTTTTTTAAGGATTTTATTTATTTGACAGAGAGAAACAAGAGAAACAATGACTGAGCCACCCAGGCACCCCTATTTTAGTAAATCATTAGTTTTTCATGGGTTGTGATGATATAATAATAATAATAATAATAATAATAATAATAATAATTGGGTTTTTGGTTTTTTTTTTAAAAAAAAGCTTGTTTTTTTTTGTTTTTTTTTTTTAAAAAAAAAAGCTTGTTTTTTTTTAAAAAAGATTTTATTTATTGGCTAGAGAGAAATCAGAAGTAGGCAGAGAGGCAGGCAGAGAGAGAGAGAGAGGAAGAAGCAGACTCCCTGCCGAGCAGATTGCCTGATGCGGGCCTCCATCCCAGGATCCTGAGATCATGATCTGAGCCGAAGGCAGAGGCTTTAACCCACTGAGCCACCCAGGCACCCTAATTTTAACATTTTATGAACAAAAGCAAATTAGCAAACATTATCCTTCTCCTCCTATGTCATACAGTCTAGTGAGAAGTACAGATAAGTAAGCAGTTATAAATGAAAGTTTTACCTGTATTGTTGGTGAGGAAATAAGAGAGCTTATTACATGTTAGGGTGCAATCATGAGATTGATCCCCTCACTGGGTTCTGGGCATAGTGAGGAATCCATTTGGGGCTTTCTTTCCCTCTCCCTCTCTCTTTCCCCCATTCACACAGGCACATGCACACATGCTTTCTGTCTCTCAAATAAATAAATATATCCTTAAAAACAAGAAAAACAAACATAAAGAAAAGCATCATATTCATTCCAGAAAACCAGTATCTCTGTCTAGTGATACGCTAATGATCACATTAAATATAAAAAAAATATTCAAAATATATGGTCAATTTTCTTAATTTAAGCCATTTAATGGGTAGTTTTGTGTTCTCAGATTAAAATCATAATTTTCACTTCTCTAATGACACTGAGCATTTTTCCATTTGTTTATTTGTCATGCATATATCTTCTTCGATTAAATATCTGTTCAAATCTTTCATCTGTTTTTATATTGGGTTGTTTTGTCCCATCGTTAAGTTCTTTTTTTCTCTTTTTTTAAAGATTTTATTTATTTATCTGACAGAAAGATATAGAGAGCCAAGTGGGGGAAATGGCAGAGGGAGAAGGAGAACACTCCACCCTAAGCAGGGAGCCCGATGTGGGTCTGGGTTCCAGGACTGGGAATCATGACCCGAGCTAAAGGCAGATGCTTAACTGACTGAGCCACCCAGGCACCCCTCATTGTTAAGTTCTAAGAGTTCTTTAAATATTCTGGATACCAAGCCTTTTTCAGACATATGTTTTATAAATATTTCTTCCTACTCTATTGAGTTCCTTTTCCTTTTTCTTGTCAGAGTCTGTGAAGAAGAAACACTTTAAAATCTGACTGCATGTGGGACACTTGGGCGGCTCAGTCAGTTAAGTAGCTGCCTTCCGCTAGGGTCATGATGCCAGGGTCCTAGGATCAAGCCCCACATTGGGCTCCTTGCTCAGTAGGGAGGTCACTTTTTCCCCTGCCTGCCATTCCCCTTGCTTGTGCTCTCTCTCTATCTCTGACAATAAATAAATAAATAAAATATTTCTTTTAAAGATTTTTATTTATTTATTTGAGGGAGAGATCACAAATAGGCAGAGAAGCAGAGAGAGAGGAGGAAGCAGGCTCCCTGCGGAGCAGAGAGCCCGACATGGGCCTTGATCCCAGGACTCTGGGATCATGACCTGAGCTGAAGGCAGAGGCTTTAACCCACTGAGCCACCTAGGTGCCCATTTTTTTTTTTTTTGAACAATCTGGGTAGCTTTTTATTTTATTTTATTTTATTTGCCTCATTGAACTGGCTAAGGTCAATAGAATAGAAGTTGAAGAGAAGTGGTGACAGTAAACATCCTGAATTTGTTCCTAAGAATAGAAGACTTTGGTCTTTCACAATTAAGCAGAATATTGGATGGAGATTTTTTGTGAATGTCCTTTTAAAATGTCACCAGTCATATTCACATTATAAAAGTGTTCTTTGGGGCACCTGGGTGGCTCAGTCATTAAGCATCTGCCTTCGGCTCAGGTCATGATCCCAGGTCCTGTGATTGAGCTCTGCATCAGGCTCCCTGCTTGGCGGGAAGCCTGCTTCTCCCTCTCTCCTCCCCCTGCTAGTGTTCCCTCTCTTGCTGTGTCTCTCTCTGTCAAATAAATAAATAAAATCTTAAAAAAATAAAAATAAAAAACAGTGTTCTTTGATGTGAGGGAAATATAAATAATTGGTATCATTGATGCAGCCATAGAGAAAACTAAAAAGTTGAAAGTTATTTGAAAATATAGTAAGATTGAGTAACTCTATAAAAAAGTAAAGGAGAAAAAAGAGAGAAAGGAAATAACAGCATCAAGAATTAAATTGGGTATATCACTATTTGTGAAAGGAAAAGAAGAAAATACTGAATACTGAATACCTCACAGCAATAATTAAGTGAAATAGAAAAATCTCTTAGAAAAACCTGGATTGGGGCGCCTGGGTGGCTCAGTTGGTTAAGCAACTGCCTCGGCTCAGGTCATGATCTCGAAGACCCTGGATCAAGTCCCACATCGGGCTCCCAGCTCAGCAGGAAGCCTGCTTCTCCCTCTCTCACTCCTCCTGCTTGTGTTCCCTCTCTGGCTGTGTTTCTCTCTGTCAAATAAATAAAATCTTAAAAAAAAAAAAAAAGAAAAACCTGGATTAACAAAAATATAAAAATAAATGGAAAAGTTGAATAGTCTTAATAGTTTTAATCTAACAAAAGGCTGAATTAGTAAATTAAAAAAATTCTTACACAAACTTCCACATATGGATGCTTTTGCTGGTGAAATGTTTAGGGAAGAAAAAAATGCCAGCTTTTCATAAACATTTTTAGAAATGAAAGACAAACCCCTTTCCAGCAGTTTTTCATATTTATTTTTAAAAAATAAATATGAAAAATATTTCTTAATAACTGTCTCTCAATAATATGCCTGTTGAAACCCTACTTTTCACTACATGCTGGGAGCCTTCATCACACCATTTTGACATGTTCCATAAGATTTCCATTACACTTGGCTACTACAGTGGTATAGTTTTGTATTAAGAATTCAGTCTTTTCTATTAAAAATTTCTGATCTTGATTTTATTTAAAGATTATCGGTTATTCTCTACTCAAGTACAGGCTATCTTTGCTTATAGTAAGTTGGTAATCAGTGGTGTGAACTGGGAGAGATGCCCTCACCCAACTGAGAGTGGGGTTCTCTGCTCTTGGATTCTGATGGGGAACATAAGAGGCAAAAGTCTCTCTTCCTAACTGATCAGTCAGTGGTGGGAAAGTATTCCAGAACACATGGCTCTGTCTGCTTGGCTGGTAGTCTCCGCTGAAGTAATTGTTTCTACAGATAGTGGGGGGCCTTTCTAGAGAGGTGCTCAATTTCAGCTTCACCCCTGAGAACTAATGTTCAGCTCTGCCAGTCCCAACCTTTTCCCTGTATTTGTTGTCCCTCTGATTTTGAAGTGTCTCTAAGTCTTGTTCCTTTAATAACTTTTGTGCATGTTCACATAAACAACAGAAATGACTAGACTTTGCTTCCACAACCTCTAAGATACATGAAGAAACTTACATTCATTTCCTGTCACAGATTATGTTCCCCAGAAAGCAGACTCTGAGGAGGGTACTTGCATGCAGGAAATCTACTGGAGCATGTTTCACGATGATTGACCGAGATAAGAAAGCTGGTAGGTGCTGGCATTGTGATTTTTATATAATTATCTGACAATAAAATGTGCTTGTTCATTTCTACTATGCCCCACTGTTTTCTCAATCTCACTCCTTTTTGCATTAAGCTGAGCACTTCCATGTTGGTGAAATCTGTAACATATGGCCTACAATGTCTGCTTTGCAGGGGGTGAGGCATCTCTCAATAATATTTATAAATCAGAATATATTTGATATTAAAGCCCAAGTCATTACAAGACAATAATTTTATAGACCAATTTTCCTCAGAAATACAATCTCAAAAAATCCTTGGCCAAAAAAAAAAGTAGAAGCCAGCAAAATTTGGAAAGAAAAATATATGATGACCACTGTACTTGAATCCAAAAAATCAAGATTGTTTAATCATCAAAAATTTAATCAGCACAATTTTCCACCTTAACAAAATTAAGAGGAAAAAACAATTGATCATCACAAACACTGGAAAAAATCTTTAGGAAACTTTTAAAACCACTACTAGCATTAGAGGAAAGGACATTCATAAGAATGTAGGATAAAATCTAATAGAGATTCACCTAGTAAAACAGAAATATATTTCACAGTGTTGCAGCCATCTAAAAGCAGATGAACAGGTCTTTGTCTTTCATCCAAATGGACAAAGAAATATTTCAATATTTCACTATTAACCCTGATGTTTATCATAGTTTTGGGGTTTTAGTTTATCAAGTTAAGCAACTCACTTTCTATTCCTATTTCTCTCTGAGTTTTTGTAATAAATACTAAATTTTATCAAATGCTTTTTCTAATTTTAGAAAGATAATTATTTTCCTTTATTTTGTTATATGTTGAATTACTTTTATTAACTTTCTAATGTTAAATCAAACTTGAATTTCTGGGGGAGAAAAACAAACTTGGACATGACACATTATCATTTTTATACATTGATAAATTTGTCTTGATAATACTGTATCTATGATTTTTCCTTACACATCCAGTGCATCTCCAAGATTGAGATCAGGCTTTAGTTTTCCTTTCTCATGTTGACCTTGTTGGGTTTTGGTGTTAAGTTTATATGTATTTGCGAGTATCTCCACCCCTAAGAAAAGTTTCTATAGGTTTAGAGTTATTTCTTATTTTAATTCTGTTAAATTTACCCCAAGAATCCCACTTGTACTAGGGCTTTATGACTATTCAAATGACTATTGGGTTGACTAGTAAATGTCTTGAATATTGACTATAATTCAGTTGTCAACTAAAGACCCAATCACACATTCATGGAACCCAGTGAACCTCAGGCAAGACTGAGAAAAATTCTATCCCTAGAAGCATATAGTGAAACTGCAAAAATGTGAAGATACAAAGAAAATTCTCTAAAAGTATCTAGAAGGAAAAAAAAGAAGAAAGAAACCTCTTTCAATTGACTATTGACTATTCAATTTCATTAATAATTATAATATTATTCACGTTTTCTCTTTCTTATAGTCATTTTTACAATTAGTGTTCCAAATTTAAAAAGTGTGGCATGTGTATTTGCACAATACATATGAAGGAGGATATTCAAAATATTTTAGGACTATAAAATAACAAATATATTTATAAATAAATGACACTGAAATATGCAGTTTTAGTAACATAGTAATTTATCTCCATAATATAATAATATTTAATATATATGGATCTACTAACCTAGTCATGTAAGTTGTTAGTGTAAATTATTTATCAAATCATTCTAATATAATCAATTTATTTATTAATTTTTGGAAATATTCGTGTCATCTTTTCCCTAATATGACTCTTATTAACCAATTCATGAGCCTCATTAGAATGATTTTCATACTATCATTTGTAGCCTCTACAGTAGAAACTTTTGCTAACAACATTAGTGAAGTAACAGCAATTCCATTTAATAACAACCATTTAATAATAACAAAACCACTTGTAACAGAGCTGTAAGAGATATTCAATATCACATCTCTATAACTGAGTTATGGTGTTTGTTTCCTAGGACAGCTCTACAGAGTGTCATCAACCAGATGGCTTAAAATCACATAACTTTTATTGTTTCATGGTTCTGGAGGTTAGAAGTACAATATTGTTTGTTTAGTAGGGAGAACCATGCTCTCTCTGAAAACTGTAGGAGAATCCTTCCCTGCCTCTTCCTAGCTTCTGATGATTTGCTGGTAATCTTCATCATTTTTTTGGTTTGCAGCTGTATTAGCTCTCTTTTCTGCCTCTGCTTTGGTATTCTCCTTGTGTCTCTGTATCTTCACATTGGTGTCTACTCTATGCCAGTGTGACCTCATCTTAACTAACGACATCTGCCACAACCATATATGAAGATGCAATTGTAACCTTTTCAGGCAACAAAATTCAACCCATGACAGTTATCAAATTATTTTTTTAGAGTGTGTTATGAAGTTTGTTTAAACCTAATTCCTCAGCTAGTTGAGATGTACTGTGCTATGGTTTAGATATAGTTGCTGGCTTCTACCTTCTATTCTGAACAGACAAACTGTCACTCCTTTGAAGGTATTTTTATCTTTTTTCCCTTCTGGAGACTTTCAGAGGTCTCTCTTCATCTTCTTTCTTCATCTTCTTTCTTCTTCTTCTTCTTCTTCTTCTTCTTCTTCTTCTTCTTCTTCTTCTTCTTCTTCTTCT
>PITA01030902.1:0-15920 GCA_004023965.1 Spilogale gracilis
CAGCAAAGGAAACAGTCAACAAAACAAAGAGGCAACCCACAGAATGGGAGAGGATATTTGCAAATGACACTACAGACAAAGGGCTGATATCCAAGATCTATAAAGAACTACTCAAACTCAACATCCAAAAAGAAGATGAACACATCAAAAAATGGGCAAGAGACATGAAGAGGCACTTCTCCATAGAAGATATACAAAAGGCTAACAGACACATGAAAAAATGTTCATCGTCACTAGCTATCAGGGAAATTCAAATCAAAGCCACACTGAGATACCACCTTACACCAGTCAGAATGGCCAAAATTAACAAGTCACGAAACAAGTATTGGAGAGGCTGTGGAGAAAGGGGAACTCCCTTACACCGTTGGTGGGAATGTAAGTTGGTGCAGCCGCTTTGGAAAACAGTGTGGAGATGCCTTAAAAAATTAAAAATAGAACTACCCTATGGCCCTGCAATTGTACTACTGGGTAAATACTGGCTATTTATCCCAAAGATACAGATGTAGTGAAAAGAAGGGCCGCAATTGCCAAACTGGAAAGAGCCAAGATGCCCTTCAACAGATGAATGGATAAAGAAGATGTGGTACATATATACAATGGAATACTACGCCTCCATCAGAAAGGATGAATATCCAACTTTTGTAGCAACATGTACTGGATTGGAAGAGATTATGCTGAGTGAAATAAGCCAAGTAGAAAAAGTCAAGTATCCCATGGTTTCACTTACTTGTGGTGCATAAGGGGTAATATAGAAGACAGTAGGAGAAGGAAAGTAAATGGGAAGTAGGGTAATTCAGGAAGAGAAACGAAACATGAGAGACTTTGGACACAGAAACAAACTGAAGGACTTGGAGGGACGGGGTGGGGGGATGGGAGAGCCTGGTGGTGAGTACTGAGGGCACCTATTGCATGGAGCACTGGTTGTGGTGCATGGGCAATGAATCTTGGAACACTGAAAAAATAAAATAAATTTAAAGTAAAAAAAATTTTATTTTGATTAAATTTTAGGCTTTAGAAAAGTTGGAAAAGTAGTATAGCATTCCTGCATTCCCTTATATCCCTTACCTCACTTTCTTAACATGAATTTTTTATATAACCATAGTATAATTTTTTTAATTAACATATAATAGTTGCTTCAGGGGTACAGGTCTGTGAATCATCAGTCTTACATAATTCACCCCACACAGCATAGCACATACCCTCCCCAGTGTCTATAACCCAGCCACCCTATCCCTCCCCCCACACCCCCCAGCAACCCTCAGTTTGTTTCCTGAGATTAAGAGTCTCTTATGGTTTATCTACCTCCCTGGTCCCATTCCATAGTATAATTTTCAAAAGCAGAAAATAAACCCTGGTACAATATTATTAAAGAAGCTTTATTATTCAAATTTGATCAGATTTTCCACTAATTCTTTCTGCCCCAGCATCTTTTTTTTTTTTTTTTTAAGATTTTATTTATTTATTTGACAGAGAGAAACACAGCTAGAGAGAGAACACAAGCAGAGGGACTGAGAGAGGGAGAAGCAGATTTCCTGCCAAGCAGGGAGCCTGATGTGGGGTTCGATCCCGGGTCTCCAGATCATGACCTGAGCCGAAAGCAGTCGTCCAACCAACTGAGCCACCCAGGCGCCCCTAAATAAATCTTCAAAAAAATAAAAATAAAAAACTGCTCCTTGGTAAATATAGATGCTTTCAGTGAAAGACACTTCTTATGTACTGTTCTTCGATTGCCTATAATCTTTTATGTTTTTGAAAATGTTTTAAACATTATTTTTTATTCATCATCATCTTTGAAATTTAGTCAGTTCAATTGAAAAATTCATCACTAAAGTATACTAGCTGTATACTAGCTGTGTATAGTATATATATAATACTGTATTTCAGTATATATAATACTATATTACAAAATTAGTGAAAGATGAATTTGATAGTGATGGAACCGTAATCCATAATTTTTTTACTTTAAGTATCAAGTCAATCATATCCCTTAGTCTGACTGAGTATTCAATAATTCAGTGGCATTTTAGTTTTTTACAATTTATTATTTTAGGAAAAGTTGATCTTGGAGGCTGGTAGACAAACGGGTAGAAATTCCATAACTAGTGAAACCCTGAGAGCTTCGGATAAAGGATTGTGTGACCATCATTCAGTTTCTAGAATGGTGTCTGCATTTAGTGTATGGCATAAAACAAGAAACTTGGAGTAACCTTACATTAGGAAGCTGGACAAATGATAATGAATAGCAACTTGGGCATGTACTTAAGATTTAATTACTATCATATTCATTCAGTTTATTTGTTATATATGTAGCAAACTTTAGCTATTAGCATTTATTATTAGCATTCTGAGGTTTTTGGCAAGGAAATATGAATTTATGGTATTCTTCCTTGACCATGCTTCATATGGCCTTTATGTAATGCATATAGACAACAATAACAGATTTAGAAAACACATTATGATAATTTTCTACTGTGCTGTTCATTCATATTAGTTTTAAAATGTGTAATCTTTTTTTTACTCTTAGCGTACTTTTTTTTTTAATTTGAATTCAGTTAACATATAATGTATTATTTGTTTCACGGGTATAGGTCTGTGATTCATCAGTCTTATATAATACTCAGCACTCATTACAACACATACCCTCCCCAATGTCCATCACCCAGCCAACCCCTCTCCCCTCCAGCAACCCTCAGTTTGTTTCCTAAGATTAAGAGTCTCTTATGACTTGTGTCCTCTCTGGTTTCATTTTGTTTCATTTTTTCCTCTCATCGCCTGTGATCCTTTGCCTCATTTCTTAAATTCCACCTGTGAGTGAAATCATATGATAATTGTCTTTCTCTGATTGACTTATTTCGTTTAGCATAATACTCTCTAGTTCTATCCACGTCTTTCAAATGGCAAGATTTCTTTCTTTTTTTTTTTTTTTGATAGCTGCTTGATATTTTTTCTTGAGTAGCTTTGCTTTGCCATCTAAAGAAAGATAGTAGACAGTTTCAGATGAAACTCGTAAGTATGGAATTAGGGACTTAACTTTCTTCCTCTACTGTAGTTTTGTTAGATTTATATTTTGTTTTCAAAAATGTAATATTTTTCCATTTGTCCCATGGACAAATTTTGTTCTGAATAAAAACAAGTATCAATCAACAAAATTATTCAATATGTAATAATTTTATATTTTAATCTTTAACATTTTAGAATATAGTTTAACAAACACTTCACTCTACATGCATCATATGTATATCTCTGTAGTATACTTATCTGTTTAATTTAAAAGTCAGAAGTGTTAGAGATAGTTTACAAAGCATTGAAGAGTTGTGAGAAAGTGCTAACCTATTACCTGAACTCATTTTTGAACTAAAACATGTAATCCTCATTTCTCATTATAAAGACAATAGGTTACAAGATTCCCTCACAGTCATTTGCTTTCTGTCCATGTTTCAGTTTATACATCCTCCCCAAGATGGTCATATTTTGACCTTACTTATAAGGCCTCAGAAGAAATGAAAAAATTTCAGTGATTTTTTTCTCTAGCTTTTCATGAATAATTGCAATTACTTCATATTTAGGCAACCTATAGCTTTTACCTCTTCAAAAATGAACTATTTTTTGCTGCATTCAACACAGAGAATCCAAAAACACGTACCAAATGCTTAAAGGAATGACATATAATTTTCTTTCTTTCCCTTTTTTAAAAGATTTTATTTATGTGACACAGAGAAACACAGCTAGAGAGGGAATACAAGCAGGGGGAGTGAGAGAGGAAGAAGCAGGGCCCCCTGCTAAACAGGGACACCCGCGCCCCCCCCCCCCCCCCCCCCCCCCCCCCCCCCCCCCCCCCCCCGACACAGGGCTCCATCCCAGGACTCTGGGACCATGACTCGAGCCGAATACAGATGCTCAATGACCTAGGTGCCCCAACATATAATTTTCTAAATATTTGATACCTACTTACACAGACTGTTTTAACATCCTGTTGACAGACAAGCACTTTTATACAAAATGCTTTTCCTGGCTTGTTTTAGGATAACCATATACATTTTAGAAAATGTCTCTAAATACTTCACCAGTTTTTATGGTAAGTTGCCAGTGGAATTTAAATTGCTCTTAATATACTGCTGATGACTTTAATCCTACTAAAAGAGTGACTTGAAGATGATTTACCACACCTACCCATAGAATCGTCTGGTATATAGGATATTTATATTCAGTAATCAAAATATAAAAACAGTGTAGATGGGGGTGCCTGTGTGGCCCAGTTGGTTAGGTGTCTGCCTTTGGCTCAGTTCATGTCCCAGGATGGAGTCCCATGTCAGGCTCCCTGCTCAGTGGGGAGTCTGCTTCTCCCTCAAGCTCCCCCCCTCCACATTCTCCCTCCCTCTCTCATTCTCTCTTAAATAAATTTTAAAAAGTGTCAAACAAACAAACACTGTAGATGAGACTTGGGAGGGGGAGGAGTCAGTGCAGTGTTCATTCTTTTCCCCCACACTTTGTCATATTACCCAAGTATACTTGATCAATTCCTATCTTTGGAAATTTCTATTTCCCATTCTATGAATAATTTTTTCCTTGCATTTTTATTTTTACTTCAAGTCTTTGAAATGCTGTAATTTCATGGACACATAATTACATCTTTTATTAAAAAAGATTTTTTTTTAGAGAGAGTAAAAGTGCACATGTGACTGGGAGGAGGGGCAGAAGGGGAGGGAGAGAGACTCTGGAGGAAACTCCACACTGAATCCAGAGCCCCATACGGGGCTGGATCCACAACCACGAGATCATGACCTGAGCTGAAACCAAGAGTGGATGCTTAACTGACTGAGCCCCCATTATTATATCTTTATTAGATGAATTTATACAGTTAAAAAGTCTTAGAAGTGGCTTACAAAATTCATAAAATACATCAAGGCAATCAAACAAGTGAGATAAAATGGTATATAAATATAAGACTAGAAAAACTGTTAAAAGTGTAATGCTGGTCAGCATATAAAATGTCTATATTAAGATCCTAAATGCTTTTGTGGGATAATGTATCTGAAGGCAGAAAGTCCAATGCCTAGAACTTTGACATTCAAGCATTTGGCTTAATTCTCATTGCTTAGCACTACTTTAATTCCATCTTCTTTAATTTACTTGTTCTAAAAATATTCATTGCATACCTAGTATATGTCAGGTCCTGTTAGGCACTGGCAATAGCAGAGTGAAAAAGAGATAATCTCTACTCTCAAGGAATTTATTTTCTAGTGGATGAAGCAGACAATAGACAAAATAGATAATTACAAGTGATAAGTGTTTTGAGCAAAATCAAAAGTAACAGAGTTGCTGGGGGTAGAGCTACTTTAACTTGAATAACAGAAAAGGTGTTTCTATGGAGATGGCATTTAAAAAGGAGCCAGCTATGTAAATATTGGGGAAAAGAGCATTCTACCCTGAAGGAACTAAAGTGCAAAGGGAGTAAACGAGGTGAGTTCAAGAGTCAGACATAAGATTTGTATGACTGGAGCTTAGCAAATGAAGGGAAGAGTGGTAGGAGAGGGGCAAATAAATTAACAGCCACACATCATAGGAAGACAGTTTTCTATAGAAATCCAGACAACAACAACAATCACCAGGAAAGAAAATAAGAATTCAGAATTGTCGGGCTCCTGGGTGGCTCAGTTGGTTAAGCGACTGCCTTCGGCTCAGGTCATGATCCCGGGGACCTGGGATCGAGTCCCACATCGGGTTCCCTGCTCGGCGGGAAGCCTGCTTCTCCCTCTCTCACTCCCCCTGCTTGTGTCCCCTCTCTGGCTGTGTTTCTCTCTGTCAAATAAATAAAATCTTAAAAAAAAAAAAAAAAAGAATTCAGAATTGTCGCAATGTATTATTTCAAATTTCCAGTTTTCAACAACAACAAAAAAGACATGCAGGGCGCCTGGGTAGCTCAGTGGGTTAAAGCCTCTGCCTTCAGCTCAGGTCATGCTCTCAGGGTCCTGGAATCCATATCGGGCTCTTTGCTCAGCGGGGGAGCCTGCTTCCTCCTCTCTCTGCCTACTTATGCGCTCGCTCTCTGTCAAATAAATAAAATAATCTTTTTTTTTTTTTAAAGACATGCAAAGAAAAAAGACAGTGTGAACCATACTCGGGGGAAAAAAACAATCAATAGAAATTAACTCAGATGTTGCGTTTAGCAGATAAAGATTTTAAGACCTGCTATTATAAATATATTCAATTAAATCATTAAATAGAAAGTAACTGAAAGAATCAAATCAAAATTCTGGATTTGAAGATTACAGTAATTGAAATGAGTTCAGTAGATGGCCTAAGAGAGGACTTGAGATTGCAGAATGAATTGATGAATTGAAATAAAGATCAAGATAAATTATTCAGTCTGTTGAACAGAGAACAAAAGACTGAAGAACAACGAACAGAATCTTAGAGACCAGTGAGACAATGTCAAGTGTGTGCCCATACAAGGAAAGAAGAACAAGTGTTTAAAGGCATAATAGCCGAACTTTTCTTTTTTTTTTTTTTTTTTAAGATTTTTTTTTATTTATTTGAGATAGCAAGAGAGTGAGAGATAGCATGAATGGGGGAGGGGGTGCAGAGAGAGAGGGAGAAGCAGGCTTTCCACTGAGCAGGGAGTTGGACTCTGGGCTCATGACCTGAGCCAAAGGGAGATGCTCAAATAACTGAGCCAGAAGCCACCAAGGCACCCCTGAACACTTCTTAAATGTGATGAAAAACATTTATCTGCATATCTAAGGAGCTCAGTAAACCCCCAAGCCCCAGATAAGATAAACGCAGAGAAATCCATACCAAGATGCTTCATAGTTAAACTACTAAGAGACAAAAACAAACAGAAAGTCTTGACAGCAGCAAGAGAAAAAGGACTCATGTACAAAGGAACAACAAAATATATAATTTCTCTTTAGAAATGGTAGAGGTCAGGGGCTCCTGGGTGGCTCAGTGATTAAGCGTCTGCTTTGGCTCAGGTCATGATCCCGGAGTTCTGGGATCGAGCCCCACATCGGGCTCCCTGCCTGATGGGAAGCCTTCTTCTCCCTCTCCCATTCCCCCTGCTTGTGCTCCCTCTCTGGCTGTGTTTCTCTCTGTCAAATAGAATCTTAAAAAAAAGAAAAAAAAGAAATGGTAGAGGTCAGAATGGCATATTCTAAGTCTTTGGGGAAAAATACTATAAACTAATATTTTCATATATAGGAAAGCTATGAAATAAAGACTTGCCCAGATAAAGACTGAGAATTACAAGAAATACCAAAAGAAGTACTTCAGTGCTTTAGACCACAGTTCAAATCCACAGGAATACAAATACCAGGAATGATAAATATTTAGGTAAATGTAAAAGATGGTGTGAATTTATTTTTTCTCCTTTCTTCTGTTAGTATCCAATATAAAGTTGTATGAAACAATACATTATTATAAAATGATAACATAATAATATAATACTTATAAAACTATATTGTTTTCTGAGTTTATAATGCATATAGATATACATATTGTATATATGACAATAGTAGGACAAAGAGTGGAGCAAATGGAACTATATTATAGCCAACTTCCTATATTTTACTAGAATTAAATCAGTATTGACATTAAGTACATTGTGATAAGATACATATCAAGATCTCCAGAATAACAAATTCAGAGAAATAACAAATTCAAAATTTTAGTTTAAAAATCAGATAAAATGGTATATTAAAAAAACTAACATAAAAGGAGGCAGTAACAGAGGAACAGAGAACTCAAAAGATGTAAGACGTATAGAATACAGGTAGCAAACATAAATCCAGCCATTTCAGTAATTACATTAAATGTGAATAGACTAAACTCTTCAATTCAGAGGGTAGGTGTTTTTTTGTTTTGTTTTGTTTGTTTTTAATTAAATTTTTGTTTGTTTTTAATTAAAGTAAGTATGCCATGGAATAGGTATTCCTGAATTATGGTATTTCAAATATTAACTAATTTCTCTTAGAGTGTGAATCCATGTTTCTCATAATAGGGAGTGAGGAGCATGTGCTATTTGTATATGAGCAAGACAGTTCATTAAGCAGGACTGTCTTATAAGTTATAGGATATTTAGCATCCTTGAATTCTGCCAATAAATACCAGTGACATTCTCCTCCCCTCACCCCTCAGCTGTATTTTAATAACAAAAACTAGCCCTCCACCTAGACATTTCCAAATGCCCCTTGTGGGAGCATACCACCTCCCTTATTACCATCCAGTTTAACCCCCAACATTATTGAAAAGCCGTAGAGCAGATTTAAGTAAACCATCTCACTGTACTCTATTTTAAAGTAAATCACAGACAATATAACATGGAGGAAAAGAACATATGTAAAGATCCTGGGAACAAAATAGCTTGTTATGTTTGAGGACCTGAAAGGAGACTGATATGACTAGGGTATTAGCAGATTAAGAGGAAGGTAGCACCTTGATAAGACTGAAGAGAGAGGAAGGTTTCAGACTATATAAGGCTTTTATGACCATGATAAGATTAGATTTTGTTTTAAGTGAATCAAGAAGTCACAAGGATTGTGAGTTGATATGATTTGGTTATTGCTCAGGTAGACCTATATAGCAATGGCTTTCAATATTTTTTTTAAACTTCAATCTACGATAAGTGATATAGTGTGGCTTAGTAGATACATAAACGTGTGCACACAAAATACAACAGAAGACAAAGTTTTATGAAACTTAGTACATGTGGTAATTTTGATATTAATTTTTAAAAAATATTGTTTACATGAGCACCAGTGTTGTATGGAAGTGTTGAATCCCTATATTCTAGTACATCCAAAACTTGCATTACACTGTTAACTAACTGGAATTTTTATCTATCTATCTATCTATCTATCTATCTATCTATCTATCTATCTCTTTATTTATTTGATAGAGAGCACACAAGCAGGGGAAGGGGAGGGAGAAGCAGGCCACCTGCTGAGCAGGGAGCCTGATGTGGGGTTCAATCCCAGGACCCTGGGATCATGACCTGAGCTGAAGGCAGTTGCTTGAGCAACTGAGCCACCCAGACAACCCTAACTAACTGGAATTAAACAAACAAACAAACAAACAAACTTAAAAAAAATGAAAGGTGAATATACTCATGGAGCCATTCAAGACAAGCCTGGAATGATGCCTGATAAAGCAGAGAAGTCTACTGTTGGGCAGAAAAGTGAATGGAACTTCATGGAGAACCCAAGTCCTCCTCTATTTGAGGGAAAGCAGATCATGGCACTGCTGTCAGTGAAACAGGAAGGAGAGGGAGCATCCTACCCTGGGGCTCAGCCATGTCCTTGGAAGATGATGACCCCAAAGTCACAGCAATGTCTGTGTCAGGAGAAGTGCCAGATAAACTGCCAATGCTATTGGAAATCTGAAGTAAAAACATCAGTTAAAGAGGGAAACTTGAGGGTACCTGGGTGGCTCAGTAAGGTAGGCATCCAAAGCTTGATTTGGGCTTGGGTCATGATCTCAGGGTGGTGAGATCTAGCCCTGCCTCAGACTCTGCACTGGAGCATGGAGTGTACTTAAGATTCTCTCTCTCCAAAAAAAATTTTTAAAAAAAGATGGAAATTTGACATTTTGGACAAAAATATGAAAGAATCATCAAATTGCTTGAAGGAGTGCAAGGACCTCCAGAATTGCGGAAAAAATTTGTCATATATGCCACGAGATATATAAGATATATAAGACAAGACAAGGCACCCTGGAAAGGTACTAGGAAAACTAGAATCTGAGCACTTTCTCAACAAAGATAATCACATCCTAAATTTATAATCCCATTATTGAAATGACCAATGAGAAACCAGAACCAGTTTGCTGTTCTGTAATGCAGTCAGATAATGTTGACGCCTCTTAGCACTTCTTAGTCAAGAAGATTGTCTTCTTGGGTGCCTGGGTGGCTCAGAGGGTTAAGCCTCTGCCTTCGGCTCAGGTCATGATCCAAGGGTCCTGGGATTGAATCCCACATCGGGCTCTCTGCTCAGTGAGGAGCCTGCTTCCCCCTTTTTCTCTGCCTGCCTCTCTGCATGTTTGTGATCTTTCTCTGTGTCAAATAAATAAATCTTTAAAAAAAAAAAAGAAAATTGTCTTTTTTTTTGAGAGAGCGAGAGCAAGAAGGGGAGGGGCATGGGAAGAGGGAGAGAGAGAGAGACTCATAAGCAGGCTCCATGCCTAGCATGGAGCCCAACATGGGATTCAAACTCATAACCTTGAGATCATGACCTGAGCCAAAATCAAGAGTTGGCCACTTAACTGACTGAGCCATTCAGTTGCCCCAATAAAAGTATCTTCTTGAAGCTAAGAAAAAGCACTGGAACTTTGATGTTATAAATTTGTTAGTAAAATCTGGGCATTTGCCTTAGCAAAGTATTTAAAAGGAAAACAAAAAAACAACATTCATTGTTCACCAGTAAACTGATTTTATAACCCATAATGAATTGTGACCCTGTATTGGAAAAACATGATTAGTATGGTATATGTGAATAATACATATTTTTTAATTTTAGGGAAACCATCACTGAAAAATTATGAAGGGATTTTGAAGATAAATAAAACAGTTCAAATATAATATTAGGTTTATGTGTCTCTATGGTGTTAATACCTGATACACTAATAATTTGTTTTAGAGCAAAGGCCATAGGCATTCAGTAATTCTAAAGAGGAGTGAGGTAAGAATGTCTCTCTGGTCAATGGGAAAAAATTTCTGGGTCACATTTCTTCAATTCTGCCCCCAAATAAGGGAATTGTTTCTGAAAGCAAGACTTGACCCACTATATTCTAAGTATATAAGAATATAATATTTATTTAGATTCTATATTAGTATCCTTCTTCCTGACCTAACAGATATCTCATAGATAATATAAAAACCAATAAATTGGGGCACCTGGGTGGCTCAGTTGGTTAAGCGACTGCCTTTGGCTCAGGTCATGATCCCAGAGACCCGGGATCGAGTCAGCACATCCAGGCTCCCTGCTCGGCGGGAGGCCTGCTTCTCCCTCTCTCACTCACCCTGCTTGTGTTCCCTCTCTGGCTGTGTTTCTCTCTGTCAAATAAATAAAATCTTAAAAATAAATAAATAAATAAATTCCTGGATTATATCAGTTATTTCATTTCATACTTTTTAATTGGATTATTTGTTTTTGGGGTGTTGAATATTTTAAGTTATTTATATATTTTGGATATTAACCCTTTATCAGATATGTCATTTGCAAATATATTATCCCATTCTGTAGGTTGTCTTTTAGCTTTGGTGATTGTTTCCTTTGCTGTGCAGAAGATTTTCTTTTTGATGTAGTCCCAGTAGTTTATTTTTGCTTTTATTTCCCTTGTCTCAAGAGACATAATTAGAAAAATATTACTACAGCTGATGTCATAGAAGTTACTGCCTCTGTTCTCTTCTAGGATATTCATGGTTTCAGTTCTCACATTTAAGTCTTTAATATATTTTGATTATGGTGTAAGAAAGTGATCCAGTTTCATTCTTTTGTCTGCTGCTGTCCAGTTTTCTCAACATCTTTTGTTGAAGAGACTTTTCTTTTTCCCGTTGGATATTCTTTCCCGCTTTGCTGAAGGTTAATTGACCATATAATTGTGGGTTCATTTCTGGGTTTTCTGTTCTGTTCCATTGATCTATATGTTTATTTTTGTGCCAACACCGTACTGTTTTGATTACTACAGTTTTATAATATAATTTGAAATCTGGAATTGTGATTACCTCCAGTTTTATTTTTCTTTTTCAAGATTGCTTTGGCTATTTGGGATCTTTTGTGGTTCCATACAGATTTTAGGATTGTTTGTTCCAGTTCTGTGAAAAATGCTACCGATATTTTGAGAGGGATCACATTAATGTATTGTTTGCTTTCAGTAGCATAGATGTTTTAACAATATTTGTTCTTCCAATCCATGAGCATGGAATGTCTTTCCATTTCTATGTGTAATCTTCGATTTCTTTTGTTCGTGTTTTATAGTTTTCAGACTACAGATCTTTTACCTCTTTGATTAAGTTTATTCCTAGGTATTTTATTTTTGGTGCAACTATAAATGGGATTATTAATTTCTCTTTCTGTGGCTTCATTATTGATGTATAAAAATGCGACAGATTTCTGTATCCTGCAACTTCGCTGAATTCATTATAGCTCTAGTAGTGTTTTGATGGATTCTTTTGGGTTTTCTATATATAGTTTCATGTCATTTACAAATAGTAAAGCTCTTACTTCCTTTCTGATTTGGATCCTTTTATTTCTCTTTGTTGTCTGATCACTGTAGCTAGGACTTCTAGTACTATGTTGAATAAAAGTGGTGAGAGTGGACATCCTTGTCTTTTTCTTGATTTAGGGATAAAGCTCTTGGGTTTTTCCCCATTGAGCATGATGTTTACTGTGGGATTTTCATATAGAGCTTTTATTATGTTGAGATATGTTCCCTCTAAACCTGCGTTGTTGAGGATCTTTATCATGAATAGATGTTGTACTTTGTTAAATGTTTTTTCTTCATCTACTGAAATGATTATATGGTTTTTTATCCTTTCTCCTATTGATGGACGTATCAATGTTGATTGATTTGCAAGTTATGAATCACCCTGGCAACCCAGGAAAAAAGTCCCACCTGATCGTGGTGAATGATTTTTTTAATGTATTGTTGGATTTGGTTTGCTACTGTTTTGTTTCAAATTTTTGTATCTATGTTCATCAGAAATATTGGCCTGTAGTCTCTTTTTCTGTGGTGTCTTTATTTTGATACTGGGTAATGCTGGCTTTGTAGAATGAATTTGGAAGTTTTCTTTCCTCTTCCATTTTTTGTTTTTTGTTTTTTGTGTTTTTATTTTAAAGATTTTATTTATTTATTTGACAGAGAGAAACACAAGGAGAGAGGGAACACAAACAGGGGGAGTGAGAGAGGGAGGAGCAGGCTTCCCGCCTAGCAGGCAGCCTGATGCGGGGCTCTATCCGGGAACTCCAGGATCATGACCTGAGCCGAAGGCAATCGCTTAACCAACTGAGCCATCCAGGCGCCCCCATTTTTTGTTTGTTTTTAAACATTTTATTTATTTGTCAGAGAGTGAGAGAACAAGCAGGGAGAGTGGCGGGCAGAGGGAGAAGAAGGTTCCCCGCTGAGCAAGGAGCCCCTCACCCCCACTCCTGCACCATGTGGTACTTGACCCCTGGATCCTGGGATCATGATCTGAGCTGAAGGTAGACTAAACCACCCAGGCATCCCTCCTCTACTATTTTTTAGAATAGTTTGAGAAGACTAGGTATTAGCTCTCTTTTTAAAATGTTTGGTAAAATTTACCTATGAAACTATCTGGTCCTGGACCTTTTTTTGTTGGGAGTTTTTTGTTTTTGTTTTTGTTTTTGCTTTTTAAGATTTTATTTATTTGACAGAGAGAAACACAGCCAGAGAGGGAACACAAGCAGGGGGAGTGAGAGAGGGAGAGGCAGGCTTCCTGCCAAGCAGGGAGCCTGATGTGGGGCTCGATCCCGGGTCTCTGGGATCATGACCTGAGCCAAAGGCAGTCGCCCAACCAACTAGCCACCCAGGCGCCACTTGTTGGGAGTTTTTTGATTACTGGTTCAATTTCATTGCTGGTTATCAGTCTGTTCAAATTTTCTATTTTTTTCTGTTTCAGTTTTGGTAAGTTATGTTTCTAGGAATTTATCAGTTTCTTCTAAGTTACCCAATTTGTTGGCATATAATTTTTTATAATACTCTCTTATAATTGTATTCCTGTGGTATTGGTTGTTATTTCTTCTCTTTCATTTGTGAGTTTGTTTATTTGAGTCCTCTTTGTGTCTGTGTGTTTTGATGAATCCCAATTTTATTGATCTTTTCAAAGAACCAGCTCCTGGTTTCATTTATCTGTTCTGTTGTTTTATTGTTGTTGTTCTTTGTTTCTTGGTATTTATTTCTGTTCTAGTTTTTATTATTCCCTTCCTACTGCTGGTTTTAGGTTTTGATTTTTCTTCTTTTTCTAGTTCCTTTAGGTGTAAGGTTAGTTTGTGTATTTGAGACTTTTTCCTTGCTTCTTAAGGTAGGCCTGTATTACTATAAACTTCCCTCTTAAAACTGCTTTTGTTGCACCCCAAAGATTTTGGATTATTGTGTCTTCATTTTCATTTGTTTCCATGTAATATTTTATTTCTTCTTTGATTTCTGGGTTGACCCTTCATTGTTTAGTAGCATGTTATTTAACCTCCCATGTATTTGTGCTTTTTTCAGAATTTTTCATATGGTTGATTTCTAGTTTCATAACATTGTGTCAGAAAAGATATTTGTCATGACTTTGATCTTTTTGAATTTGTTGAGACTTGTTTTGTGGCCCAATATGTGAACTATTCTGGAGAATGTTTTACATGCACTTGAAAAGAATGTGTGTTCTGCTATTTTAGGGTATGTTCTGAATATATTCGTTAAATTCATCTGGTCCAGTGTCATTCAAAGCCACCGTTTCCTTACTGATTTTCTGTTTGGATGATTTGTCCCTTGATATAAGGGTGGGTTAAAATCCCCTACTATTATTGTATTACTTTTGATTAGTTATTTTGTTTGTTATTAACTGTCTTATATATTTGGGTGCTCCCATATTGGGTGCCTAAATACTTAGAACTGTTATATCTTCTTTTTGGATTGTCCCCTTTATTATTATACAGTGTCCTTCTTTGTCTTTTGTTACAGTTTTTGTTTTAAAGTCTATTTTGTCCAGTATAAATATTGCTGCTCTGGCTTTTTTTTTTTTTTTTTTGATATCCCCATGAGAAATGCTTCTCCATCCCCTCACTTTCAATCTGCAGATGTCTTTAGATCTGAAATATGTCTTTTGTAGGCAGCATATGGATGGATCTTGTTTTCTCATTAAACACTTTCCAAATTTAAATATTGATAGGAGGGGTGCCTGGGTGGCTCCATCAGTAGGCGTCTGCCTTCAGTTCAGGTCATGATCCCAGGGTCCTAGGATCGAGCCCCACATCAGGCTCCCCGCTCTGCAGGAAGCCTGTTTCTCCCTCTCCCACTCCCCATGCTTGTGTTCTCTGTCTCACTCTCTGTCAAATGAATGAATAAAATCTTCGATAAAATAAAATAAAATAAATAAATATTGGTAGGAAATAATATTTCTTCTTTCCTGAGTATCCGTTTCCGTAATTGCAATTACCAAAGACTCGATTCTCCTCGCACAAATATATATTAAATGTTAAGATTAGACCTAAAGGAGTTCAGAAGGATCTGGCCATATGAGGTATGTGGGTGAAAGGGCCCAGAAGGGTAAAATCTCTGAGGTAGTAGAGAGCTGCTACTGTACTTGAAGCTTTGTAGATGAGGAAGAGGGTAACCAGATATAAAGCTGGAAAAGTCAGGCAGGAGTCACATCAGACCCTCATAGGGCCTTTGTGACTTCTATAGAGAGTTTGAATTTTTTTTTTTTAAACAAGGAAATAACATGATCTGATTTACCATTTAAGAGATCAACTTTGGCTGCTATGAGAAGAAGGACTATAATTCTGGCAACAAGTTTTAAGAACTACTTATAAATTAGGACCTTAAAATTTAAATTGTAAACGCTACAGGTGAATACCTGGCTTCTGTTCTGAAGCTCTTTAGTAAAATTTCCTCGAATAGCACAAAATATATGTTAAAAAAAAATAGGGGTGCCTGGGTGGCTCAGTTAGTTAAGCATCTGCCTTTGGCTCTGGTCATGATCTCAGGGTCCTGGGATCAAGCCCCACCTCAAGTTACCTGCTCAGCAGAGAGTCTGCTTCTCCTTCTCTCTCTGCCCCTATTTGTGTGCTCTCTCCCTCTTGTTCACTCTCTTTCTCAAATAAAATCTTAAAAAAAAAAAAAGACCACACACAAAGGCAAACTCGAAATGGATGAAAGACCTCAACGTGAGGCAGGAATCCATCAAAATCCTGGAAGAGAACATT
>PITA01030903.1:0-15922 GCA_004023965.1 Spilogale gracilis
CTATCAACTATTAATGTTTCACTCTCAGTAGACCAAAGAGGGAAAAAATGTCTATTCTTTTATTATTCTTTTTCTGATTCTAACTAAAAATGTTCTTTGTGCCTTATTTTTTTTTCCAAAGTCAGTGGGACCTTAGTGCTCCTGACACAAATTTAAATGCTTCATGCCATTTCCTATATTAATACTTAGTTTGACTTTTCCTTCCTTTTTTCTTTCTTTCCTTATGTTTAAATATGTTCATCATAACAAAGGAAAACTTACAAAGAATAGGAGAATAGAAGGGAAATTAAGGGCCTAATAATTCACATATTGGATAATGATACCTTAGAAAAGCTGAATGTAGTAGTTTCTTTGAAAATATTTTTTTCTTAGTCACATTTTGTGCCAATATGTAATAATTTCCCCATTTCATAAGTCAAAAAATACAGATAATTGTACTGATGTTCTGAAGCTGAAAAGGGACGAGGAGCTTGCACTGAATGGAGGACACCAAGAGACGATCTCATGCAAGATGCAAAGGGTTTATTCGAGCATGCTCGGGCCCACAGCCTGACCCCCAAACCAGTCAGCGGCTGAGAGACCGGAGCTTTCCCGGGAGTGACCTTATATAGAACTACATTGTCCGTTGCAGCAAAGCCCGCGCATCGACAGCCAATTAGTTTAAAACACCACAGGGTCTGCAGGCAGGCAGCCAATCAGTTTACGACAAATCACATACTTTCACCAATCGTTTCTACAGGGGGATATATGTCCTAATTTGGGCTAGCAAGAGGTATGTGACAAGCTGCATGCCTGCAGTCCTTGGGGCCTGGGTGGGGTTGGGCACCTGCCTGCTGGTTGCTGGGCTCAGATAACAGGAGGTGGGTCTGCTCTTACATCCTGGAGGGTGGGGGCCTTTACAGCAGCCTTTCAAAGCTTCATCCCGGTCCTGGAAAATGATAAATTATTCTTCTTCACTTTTGTGTTCCATAATTACTAATATCCCTTATCACACAAAGAGAAAGCCTGACAGTGTCTTATGTGTAAATAAGTAATTTAAATTCAATAATGATATGATAGGCACCCATCTTATAATTTTTTAGCCACATATGGGAATCATAAAAGTTGTAACTGAGGAAGTGGCCAAACTGGTTACTTATCTGAGTAAACCAGATGCCACCTGGTTTTTAAAACATAAACTTTATTCCTTGTGGGTGCTGAAATTTAAGACCCATTGAAGAGAAAAATTAGACCTATGAAATATGTTTGTGTTTTGGGGCCTGGACTACTGCTTTCAGATAGTCTAAGACATCAGAGAAATATTTTTCCTTGGTCTTACTTATGTGTGATATCTTCCCTTCATGTGCTCAGACACAGAGCACGGATGTTCACTGTTGCTTTAGTTTTCTTTTTTATTTACTGACAAATAAGACAAACATTTCATTAAATGTTTATTAAATTAAAAGACCATGTTACACTTTGAATTAATTCTTGTCATCATAGGAAGAAAAAGTCATGCTTCTGTTATATATGGCAAATTCCTTTGATAGCTGGAATATTAAGTACATTTTTTTTAAGATTTTTTTTTTATTTGATGGAGAGAGAGATCGCAAGTACGCAGAGAGGCAGGCAGAGAGAGGAGGAAGCAGGCTCCCTGCTGAGCAGAGAGCTTGATGCAAGTCTTGATCCCAGGACCCTGAGATCATGACCTGAGCCGAAGGCAGAGGCTTAACCCACTGAGCCACCCAGGCACCCGGGAATATTAAGTACGTTTAAATAGAGAATTGAACCTATCAGACATTACAGCTACAGCTTATTTTGAGTCTTCATTTTCAGTAACTTTCCAAGACAAGCTATATCAACTCTTAACATTTTTGACTGACATATTGTTATCTAGATGTTGGAAACTGGGAGCTAAAAAAGAAATTTGAGGTAAAAAGTTTGAACATGATCAGTGTAGGTGTTTCAACTAAATTGTAGGTGCAAATAAATACCACTTTTAAAAATTAAATATAATAAGCATTATAGTATGTTACAACTTAATATTAAAAGTGTACTGCATTTCATTAAATAACATTATCATCAACCACAGCCAGGAAATTAAAACCAAAATGTAGAAGTTCATGTTATGATTTCCAATAACCATATCATTATAAAGTTTAGATTTAATTTCACAGAAGTCAGGAAATTCTATTCTGAGATTCCCAAAGAACCCATAACTCTCACATAGATTACAACAGCCTCTTTCATCAGGAGTTCAAATCATGGGACTTCTCCCAACTGGATCCATCACTATGGGATGCAGTACTTCCTTTTCAGAAAGGAATTACACCTTGTTCTGTTCTTCCTCCTAGAGGTCCTGCATAACAATCACATCTCGAAGGTTTTATGATTTAAGAACCGGAGCTCTGAATTACAAATGTGCCTGAGGCAACTTGTAACCCTTTCTTCAAATGTTAATGCAACAAAATTAAGTTCCTTCAGTCCACTAACTGTATTACTTCCTTTCTGAAGCAAAGCCTTTCTCCACTAGTCTTATTTCTAATTCACCATTCAAAAGGACTACATCGGAGACCTTTATTTAACTGGTAGTCTGTGGGCCAAATCCTCTCTTCAAATGTATTTCTGTTTGGACTATGAAAAAAACTTTTTTTTTTTAATTTTAATTTTTATTTTTTTTCAGTGTTCCAAGATTCATTGCCCATTCCCCACACCCAGTGCTCCATGAAATAGGTGCCCTCAGTACCCACCACCAGGCTCTCCCATCCCTCCACCCCCCTCCCTCCAAGTCCCTCAGTATGTTTCTGTGTCCAAAGTCTCTGTTGTTTCTTTTCTCTCCCTGAATTACCCTACTTCCCATTTACTTTCCTTCTCCTACTCTCTTCTATATTATCCCTTATGCACCACAAATAAGTGAAACCATGTGATACTTGAATTTCTTTTTAAAAATTCTGAAGCATTCATTTAAAACAGGGTCCTTGGATTTCTGGCTTCTCTTAAAGTATGTGAAGATATAGCAACCCTAAATCTGCTTTCCCTTGAGGCAAAAATCAATTGAGTCTTCATTCTTTCCTTTCAGCCTTGGGTTATCTCCTCTTCAGCCAAGTCTGCCCATTTCTTTTTGTCATAAACCTGTTCCTTTATCTATGTGGTCAGCCTGGTCCTTACACTCATTTGAGTTTACTCCATATGCACAAGTGACACCAAATATAAAGGTAACTATAGGGCATTCAATCGTGTTCTACATTGCAATCGATATTTTAGTCTGATATGGAAGCCTGCAAATTTCAGAGATGCTGTCAAACCACAATCCAGTTTTATGTAATTGGACAGCCCTTGGGAAAATACTAAAAATTTAGGATGTAGAGTAAAGGGAAACATTAGAGAACAGGACAAGTTAGGAAGGTATCTAGAATAGTTCTACTTCAATTAACATTAATCTCTGGTGAACTTGCCCAAGTACTCTATTATCTTTTTTGGTGCTAGGCCAACTTGAAGAGCTCCATTATCCCAGAGGACTATGAGACATTTGCTATGGGCTCAAATTTATTTATGAGAGATGGAGACCTTCAGAGGTAGAGTAGGAAATACCCTGGTAACTCTCCACCCACTGTAGCTGAGCCCCAGGGTACTTTCACCAGCTCTTTGACAAGCTGGCTTCCAGCCATCTACCTCTTTCCTGGGAAGGAAAAAAGAAGCTACCATGGAGGGAGCGTGCCAAAGGAATTTTAGAATCAACTCCATCTAATATCACTCAAAGGAGTTTAGCGAATACCATCAAGCCAGAAACCAGAGTTTTTAGGGAACAAAAAGACACTTCTGATTTTTCCTCCAGAAGAAATATTGCAAAAAAAGTTGAATTTTTCTCACAGGCTCCTGGTCAAATGCTTATTTTCCCTTAGAAGAAGGTGTCCTGTCTGCTAATGAGCCCTCTATTTTCTTGGCACTGTCCTTTCTTGAAACACGTTGTACCTCCTCTCCCCAGTGTAGACTGTTTCCTTTCAGAAAGAGGGTAAAGTATATTCATGTTGAGTTAAGTCCTTTACCTGGTACTCTCAACCACAAAGCACTCTTGGTTTTTACAGAAGAATAAAGGTAAAATATTTTATTGCACACTATCATGATGCTGTACCATCCTAGAGGAAGGGTTCCTTGAAAATTAAAAGATTAGTCATTTGGACTCTATAATTCAAAATTTGTATTTCGAATGCAAATTGCATGAAATTCAGATGAGGTGGAATGTAAGCTTACTTTTGTATTCTTTTTTTAAGTGCTGGTTTTTAAAGCAAATCATTATGCAGTGTTTAGTAATCAAATAATGTTTTAAATAGGTCTTCTGGAGGTTTTTTTTTTTAATTTCCTGAAAGACCAATATTTTCACAGGTCTTTTATAATTACTTGCAAAACATATGGTAAATATAATGTGCTTATTTTCATTAAAGTGATCAACTAAGATATATATTAGATAGTAATTGATTGGGATAGTTCTGATTAACATATATAAAAGTAATTATATCTTTAATTACTATAAACTTATTTAAATTATAATATATGATTCAGATTGCCATTTATTTAGACAGGGCACTCGCCAAACTACCCTATATTAACAAATTTTCTTGTTTAAAAGCAAATTCATTGCCTTAACTTTTAATCTTACTATTCTTTCAATAATTTTTAATTCTGTTAAGGGAATCTTTGTCATCAACTTTCGAACAAGCTGACAATCCTTTTTGGAAACCCTCAGAGCCAAATGTGTTTCAGAATTTAGTTGTTAGACATTAGAAAGTTAATATTACTCACATATCGCATGTTGTTTGACATCCTTAGAGAGGCCTGAGGCACCTGTAATCAAACCATCAATTTTTGCAGTGAAACACATGCATGTTCACACTACGAAGAATTATTAGTGATCATAAATACCCTCACATCTGTTCAAGTAAGTTTTTGCCACCAAATGAGTTTGCTGCCAACTTAGAAAAACTTTAGTTAAACTTAAGAAGAAATGTTATTTTCAGGGACTTTGGATTTTGAAATTGCAGAAAAGGGATCATGAACTATATTTTGATTTTTAATCTATTCTTCTTAATTTTATCCCGTTGATTCTCTCAAACTTACATATTCCATGACACCTTCATTTTGTAAATATATCTGTGGCTTCCTGTTTCTTCCTGCTTTGAGCTCCTTTGAAGACGTTGCCCATCTATACCTTATCAAATTCCCCAGGCTCTTCCCTAAAAAGTATGTGCTGCACCCCAGCAAAACTCAACTTACCAGCAATCCCCACTTTCCTCCTGTTTGCTCGCTGTATATCAGACTGGAATACCTTCTTCCCAAGCCCAAGTCCACACCCCACTTCGAATACCTTTGTCCTAGTCATACTTCCGCCCGTGGCTGAAATCCCATCTTTTTAGGAGCCTTATTTCATTTCCCAAGCAGAATATGTTTAAATATGAATTGTTTAAATAGCCTACTCCCTGTCCCTCTAAATAGCACTAATATAGTATATTTTCCATTTAAATTGGTATTCTCCACTAGATTTAAACCTCCATAGCTTTTATTTCACAGTAATTGGCATGTAGATTGTACTTGAGTCATTTATTATACAAAGGAATGAATATTTTAATTAATCTCCCTCTTACTCTCATCAATTGGACCTCCCACAGCCATCGTGACTGCCCTTATCCAAACCTTCCCAAATGGAGAATGGCACCTAGATCTCAAGGGAATACCTAAAACAGGACTCAATCTTTGTATTCCAAGTGCATATTCGATATCCCTTTGGAAAAGAAAAAAATACATTTTCTCTTTGGTTTTAGTGTTCACGCTGATGATACTGTCAGGAAGGAAAAGTATCAATGCCCTTAAAGAGTAACCAGACACAGAGTCCATTTCTGCTCTGCAAGTTCAACTTCAGTACGACTTCTTTGGGACAGTCCTGCCTGACCAGCTGATCTCGGTTAGGTCACTTTCTGTGCGCTCTCATAGTTTTCATTTTGTTAACAGTCATCGTATTCACTTTTGGGGTATGATTTTCAATCCAAAAACTCAGATGAGTAAGCAATATGACTTAATTTTCCATAACAATTTGATTTTTGAACTGATTTGGTTTGGGAATCTGAATCTCACTTGATTTCTGAAACTGAATCTTCCCTACTGAGCTGACAAAAAACTTAAACATTACTTTTCTTGGGATTCCACACTTCCTTCTCCTTTTGAACTGATTCACACTTCTGAGGTCTGAGGTCTGGTAGTATCAAAAAAGTTTGGGGTGGAAATTAAGGGGTACCTGGTCTTGGGTCATCAGTCCACACAGGTTGCTGCTGAGAGGGCAGTATGACTTGATTGACCTACGTGGGCCTTCACATATAGTGTGTCACCGCTGTAGCTATAGGGCATGGGAAAATTTCTGCTACTTGTGTGTTGTGCTTCATACACGGGAAGCTTTTGCAAGGCTGCCCATGGTCTCCTGCATCTAGACATGGCCATTTTTCTTCAAGGTGGTGTTGCTTTCTGGTAGTGCCTTGGGAAACAGGGCTTAGGCTCCCTCTGCTTTTGGGGTAACACAGACCTATTTCCTTTCTTCCAGTTTAAGGGAGTGTCTTGCTACATATTTCTGGTTTCTAAACATGTTGGTAGACAAGTTTTGTTTTCCACCCTGCCTCCTTATACCTCTTCTGAGGAATAGCATAGAGTTAACTAAGAACTTGACTGAGGGGCAAAGGAATTGGAAAAAATATAAGAGAAAAAGGGTGTGTGTGTGTGTGTGTGTGTGTGTGTGTGTGTGTGTGTGTGTGTATCTCAAAAGAGATCACAGCCACATTTGTAATTGCTTGTTTAACATCTGCTTTTCTTGGTTATCCTCTAGTTCCATGACACCTGGGATAAGGCTTTCTACTCTAAATGTTCAAATATTGCCTTGTTCCTAGTAGGATGTATTAAATTCTCCTTGATAAATGAATGAATACATGGGAAAGAAATTCAGAAACTATAAGGATTTATGGAAAGTGTAATGACGAAGAGCGTAGACTCTGGAGATGATGGCCAAGATGTGATCTTGCTCTTCTACTTAGAGTTTAGTGAGCAAAACCCTTAACCTCTTTGTGCCTCAAATGCCTCATTTTGCAAATGAGTGTTGGTTGTTGTGAGGATTAAAAGAGTTAACATTTACAAAGCTCTTAGGATAAGGTGGATAGTATGTATCTTGTGAATGCCGACCACTATCATTACCATCACCATCATTATTTATTACCTTTATTGTGAAGAACCTCTAAGACAGGACTGTTCTCTTGTTGTTCATTTCAGGAGAGCCATTCTGATTTGATGATAGCGAAATTTATGTAAATAAAAGAGACACAATTTTATTTTTGTGCAGTCTCTCAGACTGCAAAGCTATTTTTCTTTCCTGTGTCCTGTGTCTCCATTGCTATTTTTGCCTCAGGACAAGACAGTGCTTCTTTAGGAACCTTACCTCTTTTCATGGGCTCTTATCTTCTGTTGACCTTTCTTAGCTGTATATTTTTAGCAAACGCTACAACAATCCATAGAATCCCTTATAAGATCATACATAACAGATGGAGCCTTTTTCAGTATGTGTGATTTTTAGGAAGTTTTTCTTACACTTGACACTTGCTAGCGTTGAATTTTATCTGCCATCTTTCTGCTTATTCACGGATCTTTTGCAATTTATCTTTACTCAGCATTTTAGTACCTATAGTATTTAATGACATTTGTCAGTGTAGAGATTGTATTGCTCTCTTTCACTTCTGAATATTTTTCTAGTTCAGAGGTATCATTTATATATAAAAAGATAATTACTGGAGTGACTAATATTAATAGTCTATGGTTTTCATAGGCTTATAATATTTGGTTGTTCAAAGGATTCCGTTAGCTATTTAGTTTCATATAGCTGATTTTCCTATTCAGACAGTGTATACCATCTACTGCAATATGAAATGATTTAGCAGCAAATTCCTTTCTCGTAATTTCTTTTTTTCCACTATTTTTTTTTTCTAACAGTTCCTGCTGTTAAACTAAAGTTATTCTTTTACCTAAATATTTTTGCATCCTATTACAATGTTTCCCCATCTGGTCTCTCTTAGCTAGAAATTGTTTTATCAACTTCTAGGAATATTCATCTTTATTTATGCTATACACATACCCACTGTAATGTTTGTGATCGTGATATATTTGAGACTAACAGAGTTGTGATACTATTTACATTATGGAGAAACTCAGAGATTTTCATTTCTCAATATGATGATGACATATATTTCTGTTGAGGTTCCTTGTCCACCTTTATCATTAAAATAATAGTTTAACTTTTCCTTCATAACTCTGCAACCTCAGATATATCCCCCTGTGTGTATCCCTGAGCATCCAGTGTTGGGGGCATTGGCCATTGTTAGCCTCAAGATTACCTCTCATTACAACAGTGAGTGAAGGAATTCAGTTCATGCACATTTATTTATACAGCACAATTAATGATGCAGTTTTCATTAATGAGTCATTTTGAGTCACAGCCTGTATAGAATTTTTGTGAGGTGATTTAGCATTCCTTCTGCCTCTACACTTTATTATTTCTTTTTGTAGTTGCTTCTTCCTCTGCTTA
The DNA here is from genome assembly GCA_004023965.1 of Spilogale gracilis. NCBI lineage: Eukaryota > Metazoa > Chordata > Mammalia > Carnivora > Mephitidae > Spilogale > Spilogale gracilis. Next base: position 8,588 of record PITA01030903.1, read on the forward strand.
TCCCTTAAATTGAAGTTTTTCCAGGAGTTGTTTTCTAAATCTGCTCTCTCTACAGCCTCTTTATATGACTTCAAGCAGCCCTAAGACTTTTGTTTCCCATTTCTTTCCTGACTGTTTTATATGCATCTCTAACTGCCATGCCTTGAATATTCATAGACACCTCAAATCCAATAGGTCCCTAACTGAATTCATCATCCATAACCACCTAACTGCCCCAGAAAATCCATTCTTTTCTGGTGTTTCCTCTACCATCCTCCATTGCTCACTGATCCTCCTTCTTTCTCTTACCATTTTAATATCTCTTGAAACTATAAATCTGTTCCTTCTCTAGTTCTAGGGCACAATCCCTCAATTCGGCTATTGTACCATTTTCCTAAATGGGGTCTCTGTCTTTAGTTGTCCTCTTCTTATACCAACCCCCAACCCCTCATTCACATGGTTTGAGAAGTCCTCCAGGGTTCCTCAAACCTGCCATTAGGTACACTTTTACTTAATTTATAGCCCTTCTCCTTCACCCAAATGGTCATCCCTCCATATGATTACTGCCTGCTTATTTTTTCCTATTTCTCCACTAGATGTTCACCCCTGTGAGTATGTGGTCATGCTTGCCATTCAATCCCCACGCCTCGTACAGTGAATGCTGCACAGAAGGCACTCAATAAATACTTCTTATATATTGTTGATATTTCTAATATTCAAACTGTAAAAGTAGAAAGAAATTATAAGTACATAAACTACATGATGACAAAGTCTGGAATTAGAAGTCATGGATTAAATTCCTGGCTCTAACATTGCTTTACCGAATACTTTTGACAAGACACAAAGTTTTCACACTATAATGTCATCATACAACACCATTACTGAGTATAAAATAAATAATAGCATCTTGAATTTATGGCTCCTAAGTAGTTAGAAGCATGTCTTATGAAATATTTATTTGTTCAGCATTTCTTTGGGCTAGGCTTGCCTCTTTGCTTCTAGAAGGTAATGAGGAGACATAGAGGTACTCCTGAAATGATATTAAAACACTGGTCCGAGAGATACGTTAAGTTGTCTGAGTAGATTCCCAAGAGGAAAATGGGTTGTGTAAGGTAGTTTCACACCCTCTTACATCCAATTTCTTAGGAACTCCAAATATTTGGAGTGAAAATTGTACACATTATTTCAGCATCTCAGCTTATTCCTGGACTCTTTCTCCTTCTTGTTTTTCTGGAGACACATCCCCCCCCCCCAGTTGAACCATCTGTGTACCAGGCTAGTTTTCCAAGATGTAAAACCAAGTGAAATATGTCTATTCCATTTGTTTAGAAAGGACTATGACTAATGATACTGTAGGGGAAAAAATGGCATAGTTGATGAAAAAGTGCATTCTGTGTGAACAGCCAGGGAAGCCTAACTGTTATGGCCACATCAAGCCATGATTTAACAGATAAGTATTCAACATCAGTACTTTTCAAACTTATCCTCAGAGGACCTTGTATGGGAAGGAGAAGGTCAGTTTAGTATCTACCTGTAATCTAGAGGTATCCCCTCTGAAATGAGGTTCTCTACCACTAGCAAATGGTAAAATTTTTAAAAATTTGTACAAATCTTGCCTTCTACCCCATAATATGACAATGTTTGATTTACATAAAAATAAAGTTATTTAATATTTATCAAACTTGAATCTTAAAGAAGATGTGCCATATTTACATTGTCTTTAAATAACCCTTATCCACCACCCGCAACACTGCCATGTACCTTCAAGGATTGCCAAGGTGTGAAAAGCATAGGATCCAAGCCATGAGGTTTTTGTCAGAATTTAAGAGAATTCTTCCACATGTCTCTTTCTGTTACATATAAACTTCTGAAATCCTTTGCCTAACTCACTTTAAAATGTGGCTCTAAGCATCTTATTAGTAGCATTTTCTATGGTTAGGATGATTGAGAAATATAAAATCAGTGTCCTTAAATGGAGATTTTCTGTTTGATGGAAAGGATCTGTCCAAGGAGAGAATTACCTTCCCACTTTCCTCTTTAGAGTTCTTCAATTCTGGAAAACAAACTAAGACATTATAAAACTAATGCTTTTTGTGAGCATTTAGAAAATATGACCAAACAGCAAGCTGGTCATGCTCAGATAGGAGTACGAGAAGTGACTTATTTATACATTCAAATTTCAAAACATTTGTAAGATCTACCATGTGTGCTGTTAAAAGGCTTTTAATTTTAATTATTTTTGTTAGATAATCCTGTTTAAAGTGACATTATGATTTATCACCACTAGTCAAGATTCTGATCCCTCATAGACCTCTTGTTTGTATCTGTTTTTGTTCTTTGTTACATAAATATGAGATTTATATATAAAATTCTGACTGTGTAATATAGGGCTAATGAGTCACAGATGGAAGGATACTGGCACATTACCATCTAATAACATTTTAAACTCATATTCCATAGTAAAACAAAAGCAAATTGTACACATCTGTTTTCCAACTTGTAGCATTTCTGAATTTGGGTAGCATCTATGTTTCAAGATTTTTACTTTGGGAGAAGAAAAAGAAGATACAGGTCACCTCAAAATTACCCAGACACTTAATAGCCTTATCAGAAAGGATTTGGCAAAACAGATAAGGTTTCCTCCACTTTGCTTCCTGAGAAGTCCCAGCTCTAAAGAATGAAACTCAAAGGCATTAGGGTTGAAGAGATGTCTTCATACCACAAACATAATTTTATTGGTTCTTTTAAAAAGAAAAATATATCCCGAATAAGGGGGAAGTAAGGGAAAATATACCATGATTAATAAAAATTAAAAACTTACTGGCCTTCACTAAAAATACCCTCAGAATAGATTTGAGCGGAAAAAGGGAAGGGCAATGAGGACAGGATGTCTAGGAAGCCTGCAGACACCTGATGCCATGTAAGCTGTGGTTTCTGTTTATTTTATTTGTATGATCAACATGTTATGTGTGAAAAAAAATAGAATAAAAGGCTCCAATATCTTGTGTTGTTGGAAAAGAAATAGAACAAAGGCGAAAGTTCTCTCTCAGACCTACCCTATTGATAATGCCTGTGAACACGAGTTAGTGCAGGTTAGTAAAGTACAAGTCTCTAATACATCTCTCCCCCCTTCCCCCTGGTTAAGGAATTCAAAACCACTTTTCTACTTCAAGGGGTTGTGTGAACTGTCAAGTTCTTTTAGAAAAGTTACGTGACAAAAGCGATTACTTCAGAGTGTGACCATAAATCCCTCTGACATGAAATACGCATGTTATAAGAGACAGATTTCCATCCACCACCTCTGCGGGAATTCCTGAAACAGGAAAGACCTGAGAATCATTGTATGATTGGAGAGAGAAATTTTGACAAGTGGGTGGTAAGACTATCTTTTCTGGGGCAGACTGCATTTATTCTGAAGAATATTTCTGATCAGACGGCAAAATTCTGTTCACTGTTGTCCAAAGAAGATTTAATACATGTATGTCCTGATTTGTAAACAGAATATCAATGGAGGGAACTCACAGTGTTGTTTTTATAACCGTGTCTGCAGTTCTCTCCATCTTGTGCTAATATTTTGTATGTAAGATTCCAGAAATGTTAAGAGTGTGTACACAGATCCCAGTGTAACTGTCACAAGGGCAAGTTACCATGAGTTCTCAATGTGGCCTTTCCATTAGAGGAATGTTTGGCCTGGGGGCCTGGTGTGCGTGCCTGGTTTCCTTTGCAGCGTGTCAGACAAGATAAGACTTAGGCCGGGACAGGGTGTCATTAGGTACATGCTTGTTTTGTTTGTCCATCAGTGGAATGTCTGTGTGACGTTTTGTGTCGTGTTGTTTTGGCGCTGTCCCACGCCCCTAGGGCCTGCCAGGCTTCCCCACAGTTGCTGCTCTGCACAGCAATCAGATCCTCACCGTCAAGGTTTGTGGTTGGCACCCATGCTGCTCCGTCAGAGCCCGCAATCAGCATAAGAGTGAGCAAGAACAGCTCGATCGGCTTGCCAAGTCCAGTTGCTCCCTTTCACCATAAACACTGAGGTTTGGGAACCTGGGAACCCCACCTACCTCGAGGAGGTCAAGTATCTATTGAGAAGGAGAATCTTGAACATAGAGGAGAGAAGGACATCAAAGTCCAGCAGGGATAATGAAGAGAGGCAGGCACGATTATCTAGGGCTGTGCCAATACTCTGTGACATTTTTTGGTCAATGAAAGAATCCTCAGTATTCTGGACTTGGGGCATTTATAAAATGGTGGTCGCGTTCATGCCACGTTATGCTGGTTGACGAGTCTGACGAAAATTGAACTGGTGCTTTGTCTCCAGACTTTCTGCTCAGTGGGCGGGATGCAAGTGATGGGAGCCTTCCTGCTGCTTTCATATTCTGCATTATAGAGGCCTAACACCCACAGCAAAATGATGGGACACACAAGAGATCCCTCTTTACAGATCTGGTCTTGCCATCCCAGTTTAGGGTTATGTTTCTTTCAAGAAGAGCCAGACAGTCTGATGTCAGACACAAGCACCAGTTCCCTTTCGTTTAATGATCATTATAAGTCTAATATGTATATCTTTATTTCTTTCTTGGGACCTTCTGATGTCTATTCTCCAATTCTCTCACCTCTGAACTTCAACCTTTGACCTCACCTGACTGATCAGATGGTGTTTCCTAAAATCAATCATGGGTTTCTCTCTGCTGATCAGCAGCTCATTAAACGCCGCCTCATTAAGGTAGTGCTTATTCTTGCTCAAGTCTGATTTCTTCTTAACATTCAGTTATTACTCCATTTGCTGTTGCTTTACCATTTATCTCTCGTGGTTGAGGGTATTTATTTGGAAATATCCTAGAGCAAAACTATGTCTAAGGAGCTGCATTTGTTTGAAATGTATATGAAAGTACCAAAGTAAAAAGGCATAGAATGTCTAATTTTTTTTTCTTAATTAAAAAAAGAAAATCAACTGAAATTATATCCAGTAAGAGATCCAGTTTCTAAGCTCTCTGGCTTTGATAATTTATAAATTATTACGTGGTTTGACAAGAGCCTGTATGTTTAATTTTATAGGTTGTGAAAAAGTAAATACATTTGTCCAACCACAAAGCAGCCATATCATTAAACAAGGTGAATATAATTGATGCAGCATTGCCACGAATGAAGCTATGCAAAACTTTTATACCAGCTCCGAATACCATGATATTTACACAACATTTCCAAGAGCTGAGAGTGCTGGTTCCAGAGCTGCCTTGATGTTAATAGCATCTACTCAGCTCGCAGCATGAATATGTATTTGCTCCCTGCTGGAAGGCAAATTGCCTACAGGCTTTATGTTTCTGATTGTTCTGGTTCTTTTCATAGTGTAAATGTGGATTAGGTAATATACATTTAAAGTGTTGAAAAGAAGACATGGGTCTTTATCTTTCATGGTCATTGTTGGTCTGTCCCCTTCTCCGTTATAGGGTGACCAGGGACAGGCTGGGCCTCCAGGACCTCCAGGCCCCCCTGGCCCAAGAGGGCCTCCGGGGGACACAGGGAAAGATGGCCCCCGTGGAATGCCAGGAGTGCCTGTAAGTTGCATTTTGGATCTGTTTGTTTTTAAGGGCTGAGGACTGGGATGTGGGGTAAGGAGAGGCCAAAGGGTGAGGGGTTTGCAGGAAGTGGGGTGATAGAAAGTTCCCAAGCAGACAAGGCACTGCCAGCAGGATTCTGCGTCATGGCTCAATCCCTAGGGATCCCATATGAACCACAAAGAGAGACCCGGAGAAGGCACCTACATTGGTTTTCAGGTAAGCATCGAGAAGTCCGTGATTGACTATGCCTGATCTCACTTGTGCCCTGACGACCTTAGAGTACATCAAGTCTTCCATTTGCCTTAAATGGGAGAATACCTTGAAAATCTAGGTGAGAAACTGATAACATTCTCCAAAGGATCAAGGGCAGATGATAAAGTCCCATATGAATTCCGGAAAGCAAAGGAGGTAAATCTTTTTCATGTTTACTCCCTTGTAAATAAATGGACCCCCCAAAAAAGAAAGAAATTGCTAATATAACAGTAACATTAATGGTTAAAACATCAATAGTGTGGTTTTGAATAGCATTTGTCCTTACTATGTGAAGCTTATTAATAGAAATAATTTTATTTAAAAAAATTTTTTTAAAGATTTTCTTTATTTGAGAGGGAGCACAAGCAGGGAGAGTGGCAGACAGAAGGGGCAGCAGGCTCGCTGCTGTGCAAGGAGCCTGGTGTGGGTCTCGATCCCAGGACCTTGAGATCATGACCTGAGCCAAAGGCAGACACTTAACTGACTGAGCCACCCAGGCATCCCAATAGAAATTATTTTAAAACAATCTCAATACTTAAATCTAAGTGCTTAGTTACTAAGATTGATCAAGTATCAATAATACAGTAGTATAGGACACTAGATAAATGTTTTGATTTGGTAGAGACAACCCAGCAATTGAAAAAAAAATATGGAAAAGGTAAAAATATTTTACTTTTATATTATGGCCTTCAAATTTGAAATTCAAATTTATTCCTGAATTAATTAATTTATTTATTGCTTTGACTTAAATATTTTCATAAGTGCTTTCATAGTACAAAAGAATGAAAATATTTATTGGCAAAGTAGAAAGTTTTTAAAACTAAAGAATCAAAAGGAAAGAAAATCAGCCATAGTCATTAATGTTTTGGAGTATTTCATTTTTATGTTCATATATTTATGTATTTTTTTCAAAGAGTAGTTCTCTTTGTTAGAATGGCTTTTCTGAGACAACCTCTCGAAAGTCCCATTTCCCTTTCTGATAGTGGCTGTGAGTTTGTCATATGAAATGACGGATTGATTCCCCACCTATGATTGGTTGGCTGTTAGGATGGCTTTCACTGAACTATCCAGGGTAGTGGTTTCACCTTGAAACTGTCTTTGAAGGTCTGACCTTTTCCTGAGATGATATCCTAAATGATAGAGATGGCACACTTTTAGGGATTTAAAGCTCCCCAAATAATTGCTGGCTGCCAAGAAAGAGACAATGAGTATTTCTTCAACTAAAAAGAACAGCTAAAACCATTATGATGGTACAAAATTAGTTGGATTGTTGGGTCTTGTATACTCTACAGAAAATTCAAAGTATAGATTACTTTCAAAAAATAATATACATCGCAGCAATGGCCACAAGCGCCAAACTGTGGAAAGAGCCAAGGTGCCCATCAACAGATGAATGGATAAAGAAGATGTGGTACATATATACAATGGAGTACTATGCCTCCGTCAGAAAGGATGAATACCCAACTTTTGTAGCAACATGGACTGGACTGGAAGAGATTATGCTGAGTGAAATAAGCCAAGAAGAGAAAGTCAAGTATCGCATGGT
>PITA01030904.1:0-15923 GCA_004023965.1 Spilogale gracilis
AAAAAAAAAAAAAAAAAAAAAAAAAAAAAAGAGTCAAATCATTGGATCATGTTAATAGATTCAGAAAAGTAGTCAACATTCACTTATAATTTAAAAGAAAATAAATCTTAGTAAGCAAATGATGCAAAAGAACTTTTGTAACTACCCTATATCACTGCAAAGAATACTATTTATGGATGAAAAATTTAAAGCATCACCTCTTAATTCCAGAATCAGTTAGGGATGCTAATTATCACTGTGTCTAGTCAACACTGTGCTGAAAGTCTAATCCAGGGTTGTAAACATCAAAGTTATAATAATTGAAACCAAAGAAATAAAACTGTTATTCCACTCAAAATATATGGAAATGGGGCGCCTGGGTGGCTCTGTGGGTTAAAGCCTCCTCTGCCTTCGGCTCAGATCATGATCTCAGAGTCCCGGGATTGAGGCCCGCATCAGCATCAGGCTCTCTGCTCAGCAGGAAGCCTGCTTCCTCCTCTGTCTCTGCCTACCTCTCTGCCTACTTGTGATCTCTCTCTCTAATAAATAAATAAATAAAAATAAAATCTTAAAAAATATATATGGAAATGTACTGATAAAAAAAGAACATTGATAAACATACAAGTAGATGTAGTAAGAGTTTTCACCAAGTTTGCTAGATATAATAAAATCTATATTCAAAACACAATGGTGGCTAGAGAGGGGAAGTTTCAGATCTGTGATGGCAGTATAAGCCCATTACCACCCATCTCTCCCACCAAATAAAATTAAAAATTTTGAGCAAAATATACAATCAAAAACAGTAACAACAGCTACTAGGTAGTGTTATGAAAAGAAACATAAGCGGGTGAATTGTGGAGGAGAGTTGGAACATGAGGAAGTAACATATATGTAAACCAAAGGATTTGAATTTCCTACCTGTTTTTTTGTCTTCTAGCTTTGTCCTAAAAATAAATCCCAGTCCAGAGCCTGGCATCTCAAAAGTCTAATAAAACTTCATATTTCTGTCTTAAAGGATTGAAGAAATAGAATTGGTACAACATTTAGTCTAACTCCAGAGCTACCCATCAACTGGACAGATCCAAACCATAATGGCAAAGGCTTAGAAATAAAATTCAAACTATCATGCATTGGGTGTGAGACATGACTTTTAGTCTAAACCTAATGAGACTGAAAAACAAAAATACCCACCTTCTCCAGAGGAAACTAACAGGATCCAGAATCTACACAACACAGACTTCACAAAGTCCGTGGTATAATCTGAAGATTTCTACTATTCAGGTATATTATTCAGCATGCAAAAAACTAGGGATCTAATTATCTAAGCCTAGACAGTCAACAAATGTTAACTCCAAGGTATTTAGATATAAAAACTATCAGACAACAACTCGGAAGTTATTTTAACTATGCCTCATTAGGTAAACAAAAATTTCATGTTTAAAATTAATTAATTTATTGTTAATCTATCTCATTTATTTTAAATGAATAGAAAATTATATGAACAGTGCTATATGCATTAAGGAAACTGAAGTTTCTATCAAAATCCTACCCCCTCAAAACAATAGGCTCATATGGTTTCACTAATGAATTCCATCAAATACTCACAAAGAGATCATGCTAATTGTATATAAACTTTTTTCCAAAAAAAAGGGAGGTAATGATTATTGCTCACCATAACCCTTACATCGAAACATGATAAAGACATTTCAAAAATTACAAACCCATATTCTTCATGATTTTAGATCTAAAAATCCTTTAAAACATTAACGCTGAATCTAAGAATATGATATACTATATCATAACCAAGTAGGATTTATCCCAGGAATGCAAGACAGTTTAAAATTCAAAAATTAATAATGTGTTGTTTCAATGGAATAAAGAAGAAAAAAATCATATTGTTATTTCAATAAATGTATAAAAATTATTGGTAAAATTTAAAAAAAATCATGACAAAAAACATTATGCAAGCCAATAATAGTAAGGAAGTAGGGAAATTCCTCCTTGGATTCATTGAATTTCCTAAGATTATAAGCAGGGTGAGGATGCCTGTTTTCATCACTCAAAAAATAGGTTAGAAAGAAAGAGAGATAAACTGCCCCTATTTTCAAATACTATGATATAATTGCTTGCATAGAAAGTCCCAGAAAATCTACACACACACACACACACACACACACACACACACACACACACACACACACACCTGTTAGAACTAATAAGTAAATATAGCAAGGTCTCAAGATAAAATGCTAATATACAAAAAGAGCAATTTTATTCTTAATATGCAAGCAATAAAGACTTGGAAAATAAATTTTAAAAACATGTAAAATACCTATGAATAAACCTACAAAAGATGTCCAGGACTGCCATACTTAAAATTACAAAAAGTTACTGAAATTAAAGTAGACCTAACTAAAAGGAGAGATACAACATGATCATGAGTTGGAAGACCCTCCTCCCCCATCACCAAAGTTTCCAATTTCAGTTCCATCAGGGATTTTTACAGCAATTCTTCTTCTTTTTTTTAAGATTTTATTTATTTATTTGACAGAGAGAGAAATCACAAGTAGGCAGAAAGACAGTCAGAGAGAGGAGGAAGCAGGCTCCCTGCTGAGCAGAGAGCCCGATGCGGGCCTTGATCCCAGGACCCTGAGATCATGACCTGAGCTGAAGGCAGAGGCTTAACCCACTGAGCCACCCAGGTGCCCTTTTACAGCAATTCTTAAACTGACTCTACAATTCATAAAGAATCCCGAATGTAAGGAATCCAGAATAAAAAAATCCAGAATAAAAAAAAAAATAAAGTGACTTTAAAGAATCCAGAATAAATAAAGATACTTTGAAGAACAAAATTGGAGATCTTATTCAACCGGGTTCTCAAAAAGCTATGGTAATCAAGACATTTGATAGTGACACAGAGAGAGATGTATAGGTCAGCGTCTCAGAGAAGAGAGCCCACACATGTTAATTCTATTTATCTTCAACAAAGTTGCTAAAGCAATTGGGTGGGGAAAGAAACTGTTTTAGAAACCCTTCTAAAGTCCTGTAGTGGTTCCAGGTTGTTGCCTAGCTCAGCACCATCTCAAGAAGCATTTCAAACCCTCTCCTCTGTTGCTAGACCCCACATCTTTGTGTTTATTAATTTCTTCTCTACTGTTGGTGGGTCATGTACCTTTTTAGAAGGGGTGTACAATTATATATCCAAACCTTTTTCTTGATATTTTGTAGGTTTCTAAATATCCATCAAACTGTCTGTGGTATATGCATATAATAAAAAATTATACAGGGGTGCCTGGGAGGCTCAGTTAGGCATCAGACTCTTGATTTCAGCTCAGGTCATGACCTCAGGGTGGTGAGATCAAGGCCCAATGGGGCTCCAAGCTCAGAGGGAGTCTGCTTGAGATTCTCTTCTCCCCACAGCCACTCCCCCTACTCACTCATGGGCACACATGGGAGCTCTCTTTCTTTCTCAAATAAATAAAATCTTTGAAAAAAATATGCAAAAATAGGGGCGCCTGGGTGGCTCAGTTGGTTAAGCGACTGTTTTGGCTCAGGTCATGATCCCGGAGACCCGGGATCGAGTCCCACATCGGGCTTCCTGCTTGGCGGGAAGCCTGCTTCTCCCTCTCTCACTCCCCCTGCTTGTGTTCCCTCTCTGGCTGTGTTTCTCTCTGTCAAATAAATAAAATCTTTAAAAAAACATGCAACAATAAAAATGAGTAGAATACTCTAAGCAGAATAACATAGATGAATCTCAGACATTTTGCTGAAACAAAGAAGGTGATCACAAGAGAGTCCAATTATAACAAGTCCAAAACCAAGAAAAATATTTATCCTGATCAAAAATCCTCGGTGGTTCTCCCTGTATTCAGGATGTGACACAGAGAGGGCAGATTGCAAGGCAATGACAGAAAACTATCTGGGAGATGAAAATTCTCCATACCTTGATTGGAGAGATACTTATATGAGTATTTGAATTTTTAAAAGTCAATGACCTACATACTTAAACTGTGTGAATTTTATATTATGTAGATTATATCTCAATAAAGTTGATTAAAAATAGTTTCTAAATGTTTCATTCTAATATAGAGATAACCTTTTTTCTGGCTTTGCTATATATAAATTTTATCAATAATAGACATGTTAAAGTACTTAATTTTGAACAGTTTTGAACATATATAGTATGTATATATAGATATATAGTTTTCTTAAATACACATACATGTATATTCCCATAAAACTGTCACCACAAATCTGGATGATGATCATTTCTACGTCACAGTAGTCACCTCAGGAGTCTTTCCCCTCTTTCACTCTTTTTGACCTGCATTGGTCTATCTCAATAATATTCAATACTTTTTTTCTCCTTTTCCCTTATAGAGAGCAAATCTTAGGATAACTGGCTCTAGTTTCTGCTTTGTTTGGCTCTGGGTGGAGCATCTAATTCTAAATACTTGAATTTATTAGTTCCAGAGTCACAGAAACTTCAGGGGATGATGGGCACGGAAAGCTACAGGACAAGGAGGTTTGAGATCAGTAAATTCCTGAATTTCCTCTTCCTCTTTAAATTCTGAAATCCTATCTTCCAACCAAAGATTTCCTCACTCAGCAAGGGGGAAAGTGGCAGGACTGTTCTCATGATCTCTTTGATGATCTTTCTCTTCTTCAAAGTCTCTTCCTCATATTAATCTGATTTCCTTTCAAGTTAACAGCTGGCCTAATTGGTATTTCGATAGCACCCACATCATCTCTCCTTTTCTCTATTTTCCTCCATCTTAGAAGTCTTCAGAGAGGCCGGAAAACTGATGAAAGAGATGAGGCCAATACTTTCTCAGAGATGGGTGGTGACAATGGGTAAATTAGGGCTCATATTCCATTTCTCCCAACCCCTGTGCTCATTCCCCCTCATCTGGCTTCAATCCCAATTTCTCCTTCTTGTTTTATTTCCCTTCTGCTGTTTCTTTCCTTGAGTTGCATTTCTGGTGTCAGGTGGGCACAGCAGCTGAGCACTGTGGAGGCGTCAGATACCGAGAGCTGGAGGAGGCTGCTAATGATGTGCTCTGGCAAAGCAGTTCCATTCCAGCCACGGTGATGGATGGCATCACTGGAGAATAACCCACAAAAGTGCTCAACTTTTTTCATGAATCTGCAGTTTCTTCTGAAAAAGGAGAATTTTATCAAATGACACGGTAAGACATCTGTTTCTTCCAGCAGTGACTTCCAGACAGGGCAACATCATCTTGAACAGAGCCTGAGACTAATTCTTAATTGAATTGGTCTAGGTTCTGATTTCAGGTTTTGAGTCTTTAGAAGAGGGGACATATCAGTGTTATTATTATTTTTAAAAGTTTATGTATACCCCAAGAAAATGAAAGGTGGGTGTGAAAGGTCATCCATTCTCTTGTCAACACATGTTCACTAAATGTCTATTAGTGCCAGGCACTTTGCTAAGTAATCCACCATCATTATTTCTATACGAGCCACAGAGAACTGTTGTCAAATCATCGCGTGTGCTTCCCTGAGTTATGGGAAATATTTCCTACTAGATTCACATTTCTCAGGAGGAAAATGGCAAAAACTCTAAGCTATTAGTAAGTACTGTTGCTGAGTCCAGCTGGACATCTGGGAGATGACTTGCTCACGACTAGGGCGTCAGGGATCCTTCATGGCTTTTGAGTAACCCCGGGGGATTTACTAATTGTCATGCGTAGAGATTGCTTAGCAACTCAGTGATGGTATTAACAGAAGAACAGAGTGATGTATTTTTTTTTTAAAACAAAGTTAATATAGAAACAACACAAACATAAATGAGAAAAAGTAACTCGGCACCATTTTGCCTATTCACATTTCAATAGCAACATATTTAAACTGGACCCATTAGAGCCTGTTAGCACATCTTACACGTAACACTCAAACAGCCACGGGAACATTGAACCACAGGCCTCATTTATCTTGTGGTCAAGCTCGACCATACCATTTGATGTACTAACACGTCTTTCCCTACAAAGGTACTTGCTACACAGGCAGAAACCTGGCACAAAGCTCATTTGAATAATATTTCCGGGCTTGAGTTCATCTAGTCTGACCCATAGCTTTTAAATGAGACAAGTGAGGCCCAGGGAGACTACTTATGAACTTAACCTTGGTAAAAATAGAAAATGTGCTTGTTTCTAAATAGGTGACAGCAACAACAATCGCTGACCAGATAGGAAAGTTCGGTTCTTGCTTTTCATGCCTTTCTTTTCTCTCCTCTTTTCTTCACTTCCTCTTCTATGTCTGTCTCTCTTTCATTATGCTTCTTTTCTCCCCAGCTGTAATGCACCTTATTCCAAAAATAATTTGTTGGTTTATATTTGAGTAGAACATAGCACAAAAATGGAACCAGGACAACAAAATAGATAAATGCAAAGTACCCCAGTTTGTGTCATTTGGAGCAGTAACGATGTTACAGAAAGATATTTTCTATCATTTGTGGTTACTTCTTAAGATTATATTTTGACATTTTTCAAACCTTAATAGCTGGTAAGCCATTACTATCTCAGTAATATAACCAGCATTATAAAATACAAAGGAGAAAAGGAGGGAGAAACATTTAGGTTGTTTTTTTTTTTAATACATTCTTCCTTTAAAGCAGAAAACAGACAAGAAATAAAGCAGAAGGAACATTCTAAGGAATTACATGCAACCAAGATCACCCTGTATGATCATTCAGTGTTATTAATGATACATAAGCAGAAAGAATGTTTCAAAATATTTTTTACAAAGCAGGGAACACAGATTGAGAGGCATGAATTCAAAAGCCTTTGGAAAAAAAGACCAGATCATCTGGTTGACTCATTCACTCCTCTGCTAATGTACGCCCTCCTCATCTCTCTCTCTCTGTCTCAATCTCATGCTTTCTTCCTTCCTCCCTTCCATTCATCCTTCCCTCCTCTCTCATTCTCTTGTTTTTGTTCTCAATCTACCTCTCCTTTTATTCTTTGTCATAGTAGGAAGGATTAGCCTCTCATTTTGTTGTACCCACTACAGAAGTTGAGTATAAGTCTGTAAAATGGAAATGTGTTTTATCAACTTTGAAGAGCAAGATCCCCAGAGATGCCAAGATGGAATTAGTCCATCCCAGACATATCAAAGCCAGTCTTTCAGGGAAGATACTGAGTCCTGATTTGGGGAATGACAAATATTCCTATTGGCTGCTTCTGTCCCAGTGTGCATAGTAGCCCAAGAATCTGAGATGATGTCTAGCATGTGATTAGTCTTTATTTGCTAAAACTTGCTCTCACAAAAGGATCTGAGATTCACCACTATAATAAATAAGCTGAAGAACATTTAAAATAGTAGAAAATTAAAGATATAACCCTTAGAGCATAGGTGCAGGCTCCAAGAGATTACCTTGGAGATCCAATAGATAATGAAGCCCATCTCACACCCTTCCAACAGATAATGTTGGTTGGTAAGGAAGAGAAAGAGAAGAAAGAAACGAGAAAAGGAAAAAGGAAAAGGGGGGAACTATTAGATGGCATAGGGACATATTATAAACCGAAATTAAAATCCTCAATTAATGTGTGGTCACAATATTAGACTGTATGTAAAAGAGATAAATTAGATAATATCTAATCTCAGTGGAATTTATCATTGCCAATCAAAACAACCTCTTCTAACCTCGCTTTGCTATTTTCCTATGTCCTCAGTGTGCTATTCTCCTGATTTTTCCTCTTTATTATATGTTTGGGGTATATATCTAAGAGGAAAAGAAAGGATCTTTGAACGCACCTTGAGTTTTTAGGAAAAGCAATAGAGAAGCTCAATGGATATGTTAAATAAATACCACTGGAGTGGGCAGTTTCAGGTTGTGCCCTCAAACTTAAACTGAGTAAGACTTTCTCAAGATAAATCATGAACCAATGCTATCTTTCCCAAGCAGGATGAGATGATAGCCATACTTGAGTATATCTCCTTTACCTCTCTGGCTTCTCCCTCTTTCTTAAAACACGATGAAGTTTCTGATTCATTCATTTAATAAATGCTTTTTTTTTTTTATATCCTTTCTGGGACCATCCCTTCAGATTAGCTGATAGTCAATGCAAACATGACTTTTCTAAATTCCTTTACTGGAAGATTCAGCAGTGTCCTCTAAGTGATACATACAAGCTTGAGACAAATTTTGCCCCTTGTCTCAAACAAGCCCCTTTGCCGTTTGCAAGTTATGCCCTTATTAACTGTATGAACTTAGATATGTTCTTTAGCTTGCTTAAACACAAGTTTCTCATCTATAGTCTGGGGTATTGGATTAGCTCATCTCATGGTGCCGATTCGAAGATTAACAAAGCAGGGCCTCAACAAGCGGTTATTTGAACCCAGACCTGGCTGTGCATGGCAGATTTGTTTCTGGTACAATAATCCTGAATAGAGATTCTCAGATCTGGCCTAAAGCTGGACATCCCATGAGCAAGATGGATATTTGGTTATACAAAGTGCTTCCGTATAGTCAAGGATCTACCTTTTAGATAAGACTGGAAATCACCCATTAGAACTTTTAGCTTTTCTAGTATGTCAGAGAAGGTTTGGGTTTCTTGAATATAAATAACCTACACCATTTTCCATCTCAGTAATTCTCCATCAGATCATTATTCTCTGTGCTACATTGGCTCCCCTCCCTGGAAATTAATAAAAAAGAAAAAAACCTTACACTCCGCATTCAAACTCAGTCAACTTAGCTACCTATCTCTGCATTGAATAGTTTGCATAAGTTGTGTTTAGACCTCATGGTATTACAACGTGTTAAGGAGAAAATTGCCTTTTAATATCTAAAGACCTCCAGAACCCCATCAGGTCTCTTGGTTTGATGTAGTCTCAGTGTCAGCAAAGGTCCAGTCTATATTGGTACCCAGGCAGGCTAGTAGTCTGGGATCCCATTAAAATTAAATTTCACTAATATTTTTAGTATTTATTTATAGAGAAAGATAAATGCTGCGTAGAATAAGGAAAGAAGGTGGCAAAGAAGGATCATTATTCACAGCTTTCAAGCTCTCTTTTATTACACTGAAAAATTCAGCTCAGGTTCCAAAGGTGCAAACTCACTAGCCAGTCAAAAACCCTACAGCTAACCATATTTAGTCTCCTCAGAAGAAAGTTTTAACACATCTTTAGTCTCAGTAGACAAGTTAGAATGTTGCCAATGCCTCGCTTGCCCACCAAATAAGGGGCTTACTGAAGTAGTCCTTCTAACCATTTAAAAGTATGTTTAAGAAGTCCATCCTGTGATATTTCCAATGTGTGTGTGTGTGTATGTGTGTGTGTGTGTGTGCACACGTGTGCATGCACACATATCTATCTGATCACCCTCCCTTTGGATATCCTTCTAGGACTACTGGTGGGAAGAATACAGTTTTGCCTCCAGAAAGCTATGGAATGGATCATTCCATATATATTAATTAAATCACCCACAATTTGGCACTAAACTCAAAGGCAAAAATGTATATCCTATTTTTTTTCCTTTCCCAAATTAAGTTCAGTTACATTAATCTCAAAGGCTTTCAGAGATTATACAATAAGATCAATTGGTAAAAGAAGAAATTCTTACTATAAAATGCCAACAACATAGAGATGCCCCAAAGTAGGAATTAAATTCTTCTCCCAAATCAAATTACTCGGGATAGATAAATTCAAAATAGATCTCTTCATTGTTGTGAATTCAAGTCCAAAGGAAATTCTCTTGTTTCTATGAGTGAAAGTACAAATAATCCGACATTCTTAAATTGTCCAACAAAATTAAATTCCAATTTTAAATTCTGCTTTCTCTTAGCTACCTAGCTTCCTTATGCCCAGGTGGAGTTAAAGTTTGGCCATCATCAATCCTGTCACTGTCTTCCATTGGAAAAGGTATATCTACAAGTTTGCTAGAGCTGTCATAACAAAACACTAGACTGGATCATTTAAACAAAAGAAATTACTTTCTCACAATCCTGGTGGCTGGAAGTTCAAGATCAAGTTGTCAGCTGGTTTAATTTCTTCTGAGACCTTTCTCCTTCTTCTTGTGGCTTTCATGGTTGTCCCTTGTCTGTGCACATGTCTGATGTCTGTGCATCTAAATTTCCTTTTCTTATAAGAATTCCAGTCATATTGGATTAGGGTCTACCTTACTGACTTATTTTACTTTAATCACCTCTTTAAGACCTTATCTCCAAGTGCATACATTCTGAGGTATTAGGTAGGATGTCAATATATTAACTTGGGGGAACACAATTTAGCCCATAACATCATAATCCTTCAGGACTGTAGAAGTTTAATTCCATGCCAACTCTTTTATGGGTTCAAAGTGATCACAGGACTGATAAGGGCATCAGAGCACTGCTCCAACTCCCAGAAGAAAGAAAAAAGTCAATCCCCAACACCCTCAATAGTTTATCCAGGAATTTATCCAGCATTTAATGTTGCCAAGGTCTATTACAGTGGTGCCTGAGAGGAAGGGAAACCCTTCCTGAAAGGAAAATGCCAATCATTGTAGGGGTGTCTGGAGACAACCACTGGGAGTTCATTCTCAGCTGGAAAGACACTTCCACCAGTAGGTCATTCCCACTTATTTCCTATGTATCTATGGGGAGAATGCAGCTGTATATATCTCTTCAAGTATAACGATCTTCCAGATAATTGTACTTTATGAACCCTTAATATTTCCAAAAGTGGCTGCCACTTATTGAGCTATTATTTATTTTCATTCAGAATATTGAAAATCTCTTGGTTTTCCATTTTTCTCTGGCACCTTCATGGTGAACTGAAACCTGATAAAACCATCCACAGGATCTCCATGGTGAACTGAAACCTGGTAAAACCATCCACAGGATCTCCTGTGAGTAGGCATTTTATATCTGTGCCAGTAGCTCTTGTCTCTTGTTATGTAATTGCTAAAGCCTAAGAAATGCTTCCTAGGGAGCTCCCAAGATGCAGGTGATGCTTTGACAGCGAGAGGCTCTCTGAGGACCAACATTTCTGCTTATCTCCTCAGACACTGGCGTTGTTCAACTTTTGAATATTCCACACACTGAGTAACATTTGGGTTTGCTATGTCTTTTTCTTAAGTAGTGGCAAATTCCTCTAGTATTCTACTTTCTTCCCTCATTTTGTGCTTTTAGGACACTCATATCCTCCCCTTAACCCCTTAACTTCCTGAGAGGTGAACTTGCTTTTTTTAATGCAGTTCTTTGTTTTTTTTTTAATCTTTATTTCATATCTGGCTCTAGCTGTTTGTTGGATGTATGTGCCTGATTTTTGTTTTATTACTTTTCCTTTGCTTTCCAGCCCTAACATTTTTTTTTGAACATACTTCAGTTTGTTTTATGGTAAGATTTAGTAAATTTTATGGTGATATGAAATTAATGAATTCTGAGTAGATTAAAGCATCCACACTCACCTTATTACATTGGGCCATATCAGTCAGTGATATGGGTCTTATCCTATCAGATAAGAGTTGAATAAAACATTCTCTAAGTATCATAGAAGAGTTCATTAACAAAAAGTTACAACAAGTAAACAAGTAAAAAAAAAGTTTTTACAATAAGAAGACAACAAGTTCATTAACAACAACAACAACAAAACCCCAAAAAACAAAAACAAATCAGGCCAGTAACATAGCTCTCCACCATGGGACAACTGATAACCCCAGTAGGGGTAATGAACACATGGTTTTAAGAGACACAGGCTTCAATGCAGATTCTATATAGAGTGAAGGTCCATTTGTAAGGACATTCTCAGTTTTATAAGAGTCCAGAAATGTACTGTTTATCTGCACTTCAGGCAACATTTATTCAAAGAGCTACTTGACTCAATCAGAGATGGGAGTAAGAACTGAGTAAGTAGTGAGGCACCAAAGGACTATGATAATTGTTATATCAGGGAAACACAAATTCTAGCTACATACAAAACGTGATTTTTTTTTTTTTTTTGCAAGAAAGTGTGCCAAAGGGAAACAAAACAAAATAAAACTTCCTGATCTGGGACTTTAATTCAGAAATATATGAGTACACTTTAGGACATGGTAGGAACAAAAGATACTAGCATACTAAGTCTCCCATATATAATAAGGACATGTCATAATTGTTACCTCTAATATAGACGTATAAGGTAATATATGATTAGGTATGATTTTAAAAAGCAAATATAATTACTAGTAAAACTTTTAAGCAGGATGTAAAACTATAAGAGACAAAAATAATCAGTCCCTGAGGTCAAACTTGGAAAAAAGTTACATAAATATAAAATAGGTAAGTGTAACTTTACGTATGATGGAATCATAGATTACTTTTTAAAAAGTTTAAAAAAATTTTAAATGCAAATACTCTTTTTTCAGTTAATAAAACAATTCATATAAATACTATTTATAAATCTAAAATGAAATGAGACAGGAAGTTTAACAAGTAAAATTTTGGACAGATTTAAAAAAAACAAATATTAAACTCATATAATGTGAATTGCAGAAAGAAATAAAAGCATTAAATGGAAATAAATTAAGATATAAACTCATAAATCATAACTTGCCTGGTAATATGGTATCAACATAAATAAAGGAAAAAGGGTTCACATACAGAAAGTTATCGCAGATCCTGGGAAACTTTTCTATTGAATCAAGGAATATTACTAAAATGATGTAAAGCTTGAATCAACAATATACTATTTAAAAGATTTAAACTTTAGAAGTAGACAAAAAAATACATTTAAATCCCAGCTTTCAGCTTAATAAACATAAATTTTAATAGAAGAACCTTGGTCAGGTTAGTCTATCTTTAGAATACTTAAAACCCTCATGTATACAACATGGAAACTAATAAATAGATTTCTGGGCTATTTTGGTATTAAGTGATATAATACATAAGAAAAAAGTTCAGCTCAGTTTGGTACATAGAAGGAGTGCAATATATTTTAATTATTATCATTACTACCATGTGCTGACAATTTACCCTCCAAACAACTTAATTTTGACAAACAGACCATATGCTAAGCCTCCCCACAGAAGTTTCAACAAGTGAGCTACAATATAACACAGAAATTTATGTCAAGTGTTTACATAAAATAAATGTTAGAATTAAAATAAATGTATTTCTCACACATGAAATCCTTTGACATATAGCTATTGCTTATCAATAAGAAGTAGAGTAAAAAGGGTAAAACAGACATTCCCACTCAAGGAACCAAGAGTACACATGAAAGAGAAGAACCCAAGCATTATTTCCTTAAAGTCAGGAATTGGACAGAGATTCCTACCATCAACATCATAGATAATAAACAGTATACACACTATTAAAACACATTTTATTGAAAGATAAAACTTTCAGTTTTAACAAAGGGGGAAACATAACTACTTTTTCTATAGAAGCCTTACTATCTCAATTACCTCCTGAAGAATTAATTGATGTTCAATTACCTATTAATGAACTTACAGAATGACACTGACTGTAATCAAAATCCCATATAATTTTAAAAATACTTGGCAAAGTTGTCTTAAAGAACATGTAAAATAATAAAAGGTAATAATTACTTTAATTAAAAGAAGACTAATGTAAAACAACAAGTAATTCCAAATTAAGAGCTATTTGTATTTAATGACTATATATGTATATTCTCCAGTAATTTAAACTTGTGATATTTCTCAGGAACAAACAAGTAGACAAAAGAAAGAATGTACAAAGCTCATAAAACTTTAGTGAAGGTAAAGTTGACATGGAGAAAGAAAATCTCATGGAGAAGGAAAACTTTTTCATAACAACTTTTGGGAGAATTGATTAACTACTAGAAGAACAGAACAAAACAAAACAAAAATTGAGATTCATCTCATCACATACACTGTGAATCCAAAACGTATAAAGGAGGCAAATGTAAAATAAAAAGTCTTAAAATAAAACAAAGCAAAAACCTGGAAGGTTTTTAGAAGTACTAATGGAACTGATGATTTATGCTGTTTAATTTGGGTGGTTTAAATGAGATAATACATGGACAGAATTTAGAAGTTGAGAGATACAGAATGATAAACTTCATTGTTAAGGATATGATTTTAGAGCCATACTTTCTTATTTCAGGATAGGATAGGAAGAACTTATAGTAGAATACACTACTTTATATATATCATGAATGAAAATACATATATATATATTTTATAAATACATAAATACATATATAGATATATATATATCTCAAAGAGGCTGAACAAACAATAACCAATACTAAATGTTAGCCACAGCTATCTTTAGGTGTTAAGACACCTAAATATTGTTTAATATCTTCCATGAAGTTTTCTGTATGTTCCAACATTCCATGATGTATCTACATTAATTTTAGAGGCCATGAAAATATAAAAAATGTGAATGGGTGACTACAAAATGTGTTGTTCATGGATAAGTTAAAAAGAAAAAAACAACTACATGTATTTTCTCCTTGCAACCACTTAAAACTTCCTGTTGTCAGGAAAGTCCTGACACAGGATAACTTTGGGAGTTGCCGGTGATAAACCACCCTTGCCAGTCCCTCCAGTCAGGCAGTGCAAATAGCCCTCTGAGACCAGGGGCCAGCAAAAGTGGAGATGTGGAACTGAAGAGAGAATCCAGTAACAAAAGCCTCAAATGCACATGGAGATAACAAGGTATGTTAGGGGAGCTGTATGGGAGAGAGAATTCTGCTGAACACCACATGCTCCGATTAGACCAGGGGACTGTGTATTGGTACAAAAGTCTTAGTCTCTGGGTATTGTTAAGATAGAGGCTCTGTGGCTTAGGTTTTAAGCAGATAGATTTAAAGAGAGGTACAACACAGAGCAGCTTTGTGCAGGTGACCTGTTTATTTCAGTCCTCCTCTGAAATGAGAAGTACTGCAGAAGAAATGTCTTGGGCTGTCTTACTGTTGGGTGAATTCAAGGAGGTAACATATGAGAAGGGTTTTCAAGTGAAGCTATAGAATAATAGAGTTAGTGGTTAACGTAGTGACTTTGGAGCCTCCCCCACTAGATTTGTTTGTTTTCAGAGAGAGAGCTCGCAGGTAAGAGCAGTGGGAGTGGGAGAGAGAATCTCAAGTAGGCTCTAAGCACATGGGAGCCTCTGGAGGGAGTCCCCACCCACCATGGAGCCTGCAGGTGGAGCTTTCCCAAGGAGTCTGACAGAGCAGAGGGGAGGGCTGCTGGCAGTCCCACGGGGCTCAGGGCAGCACACCACAGGGCTCTATGGGCTCTATCTCACCATCCCCAATTGCCACCTGAGACAAAATTAAGAGTGGGATGGTTAACCTACTGAGTCACCCAGGCACCCCTCCTTGACTGGATTCTTCCCCCAGATTCAACACTTGGGTAAGTTACTTAACCTTTCTGCGCTTCAGTTTCCTCATCTTGTAAAAGAGCCGTGTTACCTGAAGGCACCACTATATGGGGCTACCATGAAGATGGCCGAGTTCATAGATAGTAAGGTTTATAGGAATGCCTGGCATTAAGTCAGCTTACAATAAAGGTCAGATTTTTTTTTTTAAATCACTGTTTATAGATGAGAAACTGAAGCCCAGAGAAGTTAAGCAGCTTGCCCAATGTCACCGAATCAAGAATAGAGTTTACATTTAAACTCAGGCAGTCTAGCTTCATAGTTTGTATTCTTTTTTTTTTTTAATTTTATTTTTTTTTATTGTTACTAAAAATTTTTTTTTCCAGTGTTTCAAGATTTATTCCGCATTCCCCCACACCCAATGCTCCACGCTTTAGGTGTCCCCAGTACCCACTACCAGGCTCTCCCATCCCTCCACCCCCCTCCCTCCAAGTCCCTCAGTTTGTTTCTGTGTTCAAAGTCTCTGTTGTTTCGTTTCCCTCCCTAGATTACCCTAGTTCCCATTTGCTTTCCTTCTCCCACTGTCCTCCAGTTTGCCCCTCATGCACCGCAAGTAAGTGAGACCATGCGATACTTGACTTTCTCTTCTTGGCT
>PITA01030905.1:0-15894 GCA_004023965.1 Spilogale gracilis
AAAAAAAAAAAAAAAAAAAAAAAAAAGAAATGATAGGAAGGAACAAACTTCTTTGGATGAAAGGTTGTTAACCAGGCATCTGTGGACAAGCTTCAGAAGGTCTAAAGCCTGCATCCAGGGCGCCTGGGTGGCTCAGTTGGTTAAGCGACTGCCTTCGGCTCAGGTCATGATCCCAGAGACCCGAGATTGAGTCCCACATTGGGCTCCCTGCTCTGCGGGAAGCCTGCTTCTCCCTCTCTCAGTCCCCCTGCTTGTGTTCCCTCTCTCGCTGTGTTTCTCTCTGTCAAATAAATAAATAAAATATTTTTTTAAAAAAGCCTGCATCCAAATTTTTATGTGCGTTTTTGTTATGTCAAGGACCCAGACTATGAACGTTTACCTTGAATCCTTCAGCCCCCCTTCCTAGCAGCACCCTGGTTCCCTACAAAGAATCTCTCTCTCCCCAGTGTGCGCAAGCTAGGCGGTCCAGTAGTTCAGAATGCCCACTTCCCAATAAAAAGACATGAGAGATGGGTCCCCGGTGATCCTTCCTCTTCCTGCCCTTGGCATTCAATCCCACTGACTTTCTTAGACTGAATCATGAAGGAGAGGCCCTAGAGCAGAGAGAGCAGAGGGCGTTATTAGCCTTCTTCGCCTGCTGCTGAATACATGCCTGGCCCTCCCTTCATCCCAGCTCTAAGATAGGCCTTCTACTCCAGCTCCCAAAGCTTGTGAGCCCAGCAAACCCTTCCCAGGTATGTGAGAGACAGGCTCTACTGCCGGAGAACTCTTAAGCAAGTTCACGGCATCTAGAAAATGTCACTGGGGTCTGTGGTTGGAAACCACATCTTTAAGCCAGTGACCAGTCCTGAATTCAGCCTGTGGACACACTGAGCCCATCACTGCTCTGAAGGCTCAGAGAGACTGGGTTCAAACGACCTTCCTCAACATCACAGCCCAGAGAAAGCTGTTCCCTGGACAGGAACCACCCTGTGCACAGCCCTGGAATGTGGGCTCTGAGACTGACAGAGAACCCCGCTGTGAAGGTCAGAGGGGACGGGATGTCGGCTGTGCCACAGGGCAGGAGTCTGGAGAGCACTGTGACAAGGAAGGGCCAATGGGTGAAGGACATGAGAAGACCGCCAGGCAAACCCCATTCTTCTCAGGATGGCCGTGGGATAACCTGGTCCAGGGGGATCAGGCACGCCCAAGGGCTCAGTCAGAGGCGGCAAATCGCCTTATGTAGTGTCTCCAGGCTGGATGGGGTAAAAGATAGCTGTACCGTCTCCCGGACTAACAGACAGTTCCGGGCACGTGACAACACGGGTGTACCTCTTGGTCCTAGGATCCAATTCTCTGCCCAGAATCAGATCTGATTGGAGCCATGCGTCTACCCAGACCCAATCAGCTATGTATGGCCTGAGGTAAAAGTTCCGGTCTCAGAAAGAAGCGTGGCCACCGGGAGCCTACCTATGGGACTTACTTCTTTTTGTTGAGGGAGAGAAATATTCCTAGAGAATGGGCAGTTCTGAGTTGGGAAGACACCTCCAAGAATATCAACCTCCAGAATTACGTGAGGCAATAAAAAAAAAAAAAGCCTTCAAAACTGGGATCACCTCTGTTTTGAAGAGCCCAAGTCACTGGAGTAAACACCAAAGAGTTAACACTTGACGTCAAATGTATGCTGTCTCACCAATTTCCAGATGCGGCAAATTAGGGTCCCACTGGCCTCAGGGTGCCTCAGACAAAGTGCATCATGATACCCCGTGTTCCTCCACAGCCTCGAAACTTTCTCCCCAAGTAAGGCTGACCTCCTTTCCTGCCAATGGGAGCTCATGCTTCTGTTTCTTTGAGCTCCAATTGGCAGTCACGTCTTATGCGGTAAAAGCATTACTGCTTTCATCTACAAATTTGGTTATGATTTATATTTCTACCGATTTTTCCTTGTGTCGCCTACCAAACTGAGAGCCGTGTCTTACAAATATTTTCTACTTCTCTTGGAGCATCCAAAATCCCACTTCTATTGACAAAACATTACCAACAAATTTATAATAAACACATAGTTTATAACATCCTGGCACCACTGACAAGATTTTTTTTCCCCTCCAAACTGCTTTCATATTCAAAAATCTCTAGGATGTACCTACATCTAAGATGGGAACAAGATGGAAGATTTTTAGTCATTAAGCCTCTGCCTTTGCCTCGGGTCATGATTCCTGAGTCCGAGGATCGAGTCCCACATTGGGCTCCCTGCTTGGCAGGAAGCCTGCTTCTCCCTCTCTAGTTGTGTTTCTCTCTGTCAAATAAATAAATAAAACCTTAAAAAAAAAAAGATGGAATTTTTTTTAAGGTTTTATTTATTTATTTAACAGAGAGAGAGAGATCACAAGTAGGCAGAGAGGCAGGCAGAGAGAGAGGAGGAAGCAGGCTCCCTGCTGAGTGGAGAGCCAGATGTGGGCCTCAATCCCAGGACCCTGAGATCATGATCTGAGCTGAAGGCAGAGGCTTTAACCCACTGAGCCACCCAGGTGCCCAAAGATGGAATATTTTTAAACCTATCTTTTTTTCATCAGCTATTCAGAGCCATCACTACCCATTTTCCATGATGTAAGAAAAGAACCAATAGGCATCACAGTCTGAATAAGATCTAAGCATTGTCATCTCCTATTCTGCATCTTTGTGGTAGAGGCTACACGGAATTATCTTAGTGTGACCCCAGGGCCCCAGCACACTATTTGGGCTAGTTTTGTGTCTTTACTTCCAAGCTGGTAAGGTAGTGGTTTTCTTTTTCTCTACCCCATCCCTAGGGAAAAAGAAACCTCTAATCAATATACTATTCCCATTTGCTTTAGTCTCCCGAGAAAACCTTCTGTCTGCTTACAAAGCCATCTGAAGTAATGCTACAGAACAATCTGTGTTTAGATCAGGGATTATCTTCACGTATGTATGTACACACACACACACACACACACACACACACACACACACACACACCCTTTTCAGGAAACTTGTTACAACCTGAAGGGGGGGGTTGGCAATGATACTACTGGGATTTAGTAGGTAGAGGTCAGACAGCGTGTTAAACGTTTTATAATCCACAGGACTGCCCCTCACAACAATCAATTATCTGGCTCCCAAATGCCAAGAGCTCCAAGGCGTAGATACTCAAGCTCAGGTATACAATGTGCGGTGGTAACAGCTACTGTTTAAAACAGTCTTTGGGGCTGGGTTCATTTCTACATGAGGGATGGAAAGTAAATGAGCCTATGTGGACTTGGGGCCTAAGAAAAAGGGAACAGGAACAGGGGTTTTGTCCCTAGAGAACTTCCAGAGAGCCCATCTATCCCATGTCAGCATTGGAAGGTCCTCCAGAAACCATTAAACCAAAGTTCTCATGATACTAGAGAGGAACTGAAGTCCAGGGAGCAAGAGCCCAACTTTTCCAAGGCTCCCTGGCAAGCTAGCTGCACAGCTGACCTGAGAACCTGGGTCTCATGCCCCCAGCCCAGAGTTTCACCTGCTCTATAACACTGATCCCCAAGAGAGGAGAAAAGGGGAGAGAACTCCAAAACTTGGTGACTCAGTCTGTTAAGCGTCTGCCTTCGGCTCAGGTCATGATCCTGGGGTCCTGGGATCAAGCTCTGCATCGTGCTCCCTGCTCTGCAGGAACCCTGATTCTCCCTTTCCTCTGCCCGCTTTGGCGCTCCCTCACTGTCTCTCAGATAAATAAAATGGAAGAAGAAAGACAAGGAGGAGGGAGGGGGGAGGGGAGAAAGAGAGGGAGGGGGAGGAGGGGGAGGAGGGACTTTTCTGATCCAGGATGGAATCAAATGCACATTCTAAAGACTAGAAGGAAAGGGACTTATTCAGCAACAGATACACCTTTAGGACCTTCCTATATGCCAGCCATTGGTTTAGGTACCGAAATATAAAAGTGAATGGGAGAGGCAGAGCGCCCCCTGTCACATGATTTCACCTCTGGTAATATGTTGCAAGAGTAGCAGGCAGGGCCACTAGGGAAAGGGAGAAAAGCTAAGACCATAGCTAGACACAAATGTAAGCCTAGTACCCTAATATCCCCTCCAGGGCTGGAAGAGCTATAAAAAGGCAAACTCCCTAAGTACCTTTAAAAAGGATGATGCAACATTTTGCTTCAGGCTCTAAACCTTTCATAGGTCACTGGACATTGCATTACCTCCTCATTACCTAGTAACGGATTCCTAGGTAATGCAATAGCAGTGCTAATCTCCACAGCCAGTATTTCCAGGGCACAGGTCCGAGTGCAGAATAGCACACCATCCACTCACACACACCATCTCATTAAATCCTCCTAACAACTCTGGGATGTAGGTATCATTATCCCGATATATAGATGCAGAAAGTAGGGTTCAATGACACAAAATAACTAGTGCAAGGTCACAGAGCTAGAGGAACTCACACACAGGCATGTCTGCCACCAAGACCTAAGCTCTTAATGACGAGGCTGGAGGGGATCAAGACTTCCTAAGCTTTCCACGCTAAGACTGCCAGTCAGCATGGCTGACGTGTGACTCTCAACTTCCTGTTCCTCTTTCACAGGCGTAATGGCACACCCACAGTCTACCCATTAGAGCGCACAGCAAACACACAACTCCCTTCATTAACACATATTGTATTTCTTTTGGTTCAATGTGGCTTCTCAGAAAATTTAAGCTGTCAGCGGACCATCTATTTCAAACTCATGTCACTCACACAGACCACAAAAAGCCACCCTGGCCCGAGGACCACCTCGTTTGAAATGTAAATGTTCATATGTTACTAAACTCTAAAAAGCAGGGAGGGGATATGAAGTCTTCATTTGCACTTTTGAACACCATCAGGCAAAACAGATTGCTTGCTGCCCCATAAATTTTCACCACTAGATTAAATTTTGTTAATGGGACTAAGAACATCCAAAATAACCCATTTTTCTATGTGAATATTGGATCCAAGTCATTAGTTGTCTACCAAATTAAGTTTGAGGGGTTTTTTGATGCCGTCAAGAACCACATCCAATGGCTATCGGCCCAGGCACGTTACCACTGTGGTCGGAAGGTCTGTATAGGGAGCCTCAGAGTCAGGCAACACACGACTCAAGACCACAAGCTGACCGAGCCCGTCGGGTCTGTCAACACTTCATAATAAATGGAGGAGAATCTCATTCAGCCACCATTTAGAGAACACCCACTATATATCCAAAAACATGGTGCTCTCAACCAGGTTATCCTATTTTAACCTTGCCAGAAGTCTGGGAAATAAGAGTTACTTCTCTCATCTCACTAAGCTCCAAAAAATAAGGCTCAGAGAGGTTCAGCCACTGCCCTGGGACATGCAGCTAGGACATGGCCAAGCCAAGATTCAAACCTATTATTCCATATCCAAGTTCTTATTCTTTCTCTCCTTTGGCTGGTGTCCCCATTATACCGATCATTTAAGAGAGGCAGCCACGATTACAAGACAGGAGCGTCTGATTGCACACAGAAAGAGATGCACCCATACAACTCCAGAAGTTCCCATTTCCAGAATACTTACTGCATGCCAGGCACCGGACTAGACTCTGCAACCATTAGTCAAGAGCAACCAAGTAAAGGTGCTGCTGCTGTGGATGGGCTTGTGTTCCCCTCTCACACAGGCTGAACCCCTAATGTGCATACAGGATGATGGCATTTGGCGATCGGGCCTTGGGGAAGTGGCATTACAGGGGACTATGGGGGGCTCCGAAGAGATTAGCGCCCTTTTAAGAAGGAACATCAGAGAAGGCGCACGCTTGCTCGCTCTCTGTGTGCATGGGGGCAAGACCACGGGAGCACAGAGTGACAAGGGGGCACCTGCAAGAGAACCTACCGTGCTGGCCTCATCTCTGACTTCTGGCCTCCAGAACTGTGACAAAATCAAATTCTGTCGTCCAGGCCCCGCAGGGCATGGTAGTTCATCAGGAAGCCCATGTGGGTGGACTACAGTGGGCGCTACTACCATTAGCATTTGGAAGCTATGACAACTGAAGTTCAGAGAGCCTGTGAAGGTCCTGATTCAGGCTCTCCTGCTGGTGGCCCCAAAGCCCTGACCACTCCCCACGGCCTCTATTGTCACCGCATGTGCAGAGAAATGGGCACACGCACTCTGCTTCTTCCCTGGACCGGCCCATCTCTGAATTCATTCTGGTCTCTGGGCAGCCGCACCTGGGGCTCACATTCAATCCCACAAGCCTGGCAAGTCACAGGGCCACTTACGGACCACTGTGAATCATCCTTCTCCTTGACGGTGAGCTCCTCCAGGGCAGAGAATGAATCTTACTTGTCTCTGTGCTCCCCGCTGGCTTCTACTGTGCCTGCTCCAGATATGCTTGCTGGACTGAACTGGGAGGAAAGGTTCTTACACGGAAGGGTGGGCAATACTTGAGCACTCTGTGACAGGAAGGGGCAGACTCTGGCTCCTATTGGGTGCTCTGCAAACGCAGGCTGAAAAAGGACACCCTCCTCATCGGTTTGAAGCCACAGACAGAGGTCTATGTTCACATTAAGACAGCTTCAACTTACTCGTGGCTCCAAACAGCCATCATAAAAACTTAGAAATGACACAAAGTAAGCAAATGAAGACAAGAGAGGGAAATCCCGGGCTGGTACACAGGAGGCATTCAAGAGTGCTCCCTGACTTGCCGAACTCGTTTGCTACCAATTCCTACAAAGAGAAATTCATGCTAGAGTATGGGGTGCCATTCATATATGAGAGGATAACAAGACAAACACTGTACCCTTCTAGTAACATATGCTATCTGTGTGCCTCCCATTAGAAAGGTTACCGTGACTTAAAATTCCATTAGAAGGAGCAGGGCAGGTGCTCTGGGGGTCTGCGTGCATCTCACTTACTAACTCACCACAGACAATCTGCCTCCCTGACCAGAAAGTAGCCCGAACATCTGCATCTGGCCTGCGAACTCCAAGTTCTTCTACTTCACTTCTTTTAAAAACAAACAAACAACAACAACGACAACAACAAAACCCAGCTTTTACAAGGAATTCAGTGGCGATGGCACTGAAACCCTTCCCACCGCAGAATGCAGCCCTGGCCTTCAACAGGAACCCAAAGCGTTCCCCAAATTTTTGGATGGATAAGAAGAACAGAATAATGTTCCACCAATTTCTAAAAAGATGGTCAGGCTGGCCCTCCAACGTAGCCCAGAGAAAGTGCCCGGTCCTGCAAAGATGATTTCTGTGGCTATGCTGGTACTTTGCAGCGCCCTCCCGCTCATTGTGAGGCCTCGTAATGGCAGGATAATGAGGATTTGGAAAACAAGACTCTGTTAATAGATAGGGCGTGATAGGGCGAGGGGAATGCTAACAGTACTGCCAAGCAATGTGAGTTGCCGTGTAGAAAAACCAGTTATCCAGAGACCCTCTCCCCTGCAGGAGGACAAGCCCTCTGTGCATCAATATTTCATGCACTGTCATCTGTGCATTATTTAATAAAGAAATTGAGGGATGAGTTTATTTTATTTTTCAGCCTCTCCACCAGAGACCCAGGCCTCCAGTACACAAGGCTGGAACTCAGCTGACAATCAGAGAGATGTATTTGCCCATGTTTTGAGGACATAAGGCTGTTTCCAGTCTTGACTACACACTCCCGGTGTCTAATACACACTCCCTACCCCAGGGACACCCAGTCACTGTCTGTTCTAGCTGACAGAGATGAGCTCACTTCAGAATCCAATTAACAGTGATGCAATCAATCACCAGATCACCAGACCTTTTAGTGAGTGCCACGCTGGGGACTACAAAGCTTAGGAATCGGGATCCCTGTCCTCATGGAACCTCAAGGGTTTCCTTAGAGACAATGGGAAATACATAGACAGGTGAACAATGGGACCCACACTGTCACACAGGTGGCCCATGGGGTCCAGTATGTCAAAGGCACAGTGCATATCTGCATCCTTCTTCCCATGCCATCTCTAACTCCCCTCCTTCTGGCAGTAGGTTGTGCTCTGTGTGTAGTGCTCATGGGAATGAAGTTTCCACTGACTCCTGCCTTTCACCATGTGGGGGCAGGAACCAAATACGTGTTCTTCCTGAGTCCTGGCACAGAGGGTCATCAGGCATGCAGTCTGAGCCCAGTCCCAGACCTCCTTCGGAGTCTTTAAGGAGTGACTCAGGGAAAATCCAAAAATCCAGCTCACCACAGTGTAGGTGATAGCACTTGGATGTGACCATTTTCAACATCTACACTCAGCAGGGCCCTCTGTTTCTACCCATAATCCAAGGCCCCCACTCCCAGTAGGTCTTTGAGCTCGTGCCTTCCTTCTAATCAATCACCTGTTTTTTTAAGCTTTCTTAGACCAAGAGAGTTGGCTTCTGCTTTTTGCAAGCAAGAAGCTGCCTCTTCAAAAACTGTTGAAGAGAGGGAGGGAGAGAGAATGTAGGAAAGGAAGACAGAAAGAAGAGGAGGAGGAGAGGATGAGTGAGAGGGGAGGGGGTAGGGGGAATGGTGTAGGGGCGGAAGGGAGAAAGGAGCTGTGTTCCAACTGCTGGTCAGTCTCATCACCAGGGTTGGATTAGCCAACAAGCAGACTGAGCCTATCCTGGGGCCCCTAAAAATACTTATATAAATATGACTGTGGTATTTCCTTCAGTTAGTCAACATATAGTACATCATTAGTTTCTGATGTAGTGTTCAACGATTCATTAGTTGCATGTACCACCCAGTGCTCATCACGTCTCGTGCCCTCCTCAATACTCATCCCCCCACCCACCTCCCTTCTTCATGGTTTGTCTCTCTCTGATTTCTTCCCAGTTTTCCCTCCGTCCCCCTGTGGTCCTCTGCACTATTCCTTATGTTCCACATCTGAGTGAAACCATCTGATAGTTGTCTTTCTCTGTTTGACTTATTTCATTTAGCATAATCCCCTCCAGTCCCATTCATGTGGATGCAAACGGTGGGTATTCATCCTTTTACATGGCTGAGTAATATTCCATGGTATATGTGGACCACATCTTCTTCACCCATTTATCTGGTGAAGGATATCTTGGTTCCTTCCACAGTGTGGTTACTGTGGACACCACTGTTATGATCATTGGAATGTTTGTGCCCCTTCTTTTTTTTTTTTTAAAAAAAAAAGACTGGTATTTCAAAAGCAAAAGCTAAATACCACCAAGCTATAGACTAGAATCAAGGGAAAGAGAATTGTATTGGTTTTCCTTGCATGTATTTTTGAATTTAGCATTTTTTAAATTTTGAATTTCCAGGGGGATGGGGGCGGTCAGAGCTCAGGGTTCTGAAAAATTCTAGCTCTCTGCTAAGTGAACACTTATCTCTGCATTTATCCTGTCTCCTTAACCAAGGTACTGACTCCTATAGGGTAAAGGCGGGACATTTCTGGTCCTAAGGATCCAGCGACCACATATCGAGCACCGTCCATGTGTTAGGTACTTAATAAAGTCTCTTCATACCTGGTACTATTTAATCCCCACAACAATGCCACGACGTGTACATTACCATTATGAGCATTTCCTGGTAAAAGACACAGAGGCCAGAGAAGATAGTAACTGGCCCAGATTTACCTATCTTGGTCAAAGGGGGAGCTAAGATCAGAACCTACTCTAAGGGGATTCAAGAGCTTCTGGATCTAACCTAGCCACCAAGTTATGCCACTTAATAGATTACTCTCAGGCACATATTCTGGTATCTTCCATGGTAAAATCCAATGACTGAGTCGAGGGCTAAAAGAAACTCGAGCTTCCCTAAGCCAGCCTCTGGTTTCTGCCTAAGCTTTCCGTCTGGAATGGGGACACCCTCTCCTCCTCTGATGTGAGCACTCCATGGCAGTTCGTGCCACCAGCTAACAAGCCCACATTTAGCGGAAACCCTTCCTCTTCAAGTTTAAACATACTTCTCTCCTCTCCACGGGGAGGAGACAAGCTGACCTAACTCGGTGGCATAATTGGCTTTCATATGCTTCAAGACAATAATGAGGTCTCCCTGCAGGCTTCTTTTCCTGAGGCTACAATTTCTAATTATTTTTCATACATGCCCTAATTTCCAACTCCAAAATCAAATCTGTTGCTCTCCTTTGAACCATGTCCTAGCTGTCCTCTGCAGTTAACAGTCCAGACAAGTGGGCATCAAGGCCCTGCTGCCTGGTCTCATCTGTCCTCTTAGACCTGACTCAGGTATCTCCATTAGAGAGGCAGAGGTAAAAAGGTCCAATCCAGAAGGATGCTGATAGCCCCCACTCTAAAAGGGAACTTTTGCCTTGATCAGAGATTCTGTTCCCAAACTGGTTCATTGGCAGGTCCAAGCACCGAGAAGTTGGCAGAAGAAAGGAAAAAAAAAAAAAATCCTGACTTGGCATTGGGAAAGTCCTGGCTTGTCACCAGCCCCGGCTGTCCTCTAAGGAATGACACAGGAGGCCAGAAAAGAGGGCTCTAGCACATGTCTACAGAAAGGAGTGAAAGGAAAGGGATATGACAGGCCCCAAGGAGGAGGCACCACCTAAGGAATGGTGCATCACCAAACACAAGGCAGCCACCCCCTGCTTACCA
This sequence comes from Spilogale gracilis, assembly GCA_004023965.1. Taxonomy (NCBI): domain Eukaryota; kingdom Metazoa; phylum Chordata; class Mammalia; order Carnivora; family Mephitidae; genus Spilogale; species Spilogale gracilis. The sequence goes on from PITA01030905.1 coordinate 10,530, forward strand.
TACTGTATGGGTGTGCGTGTACACACACACACACACACACACACAGATTAATTCCTATTCCTTCACCAGACACAAGGCAGCCACCCCCTGCTTACCATACTGTATGGGTGTGCATGTACACACACACACATACACACACACACACACACACACAGATCTAATTCCTATTCCTTCTACAGATACCCACGACTCCTTTAGTCCTTGCCCTGTATAACATTACAGAAGAAAAAAAAGACAGGTGTCATGAAGCAAAAATGACAAATTACTATGGGAATCAATGTGCTGTAGAGAAATCACTGCCTGCACCAGTTACGAAAGGGGCTTACAGAAACAGGGGCAAGGGACATGGGGATGATAGGAGTGGGCTCAATAATGGGTGTTAAGTTGTGCTGTCTAGCACAAGCCACAGGGAACCTGTGGGTAGGGAAGCCATGTGGCCAGGGGTGCAAATAAGAGCCCCAGTGGTTTGGCAGGGAAGGGGGAAACTGAGGCCACTGAGTAAAATGCTGATACGACCGGAGCTGTACATGATTTACAACTAAACTGAAAATAACATCTTTACAAGTGCAAGCATTCAACCTCTCTAACTCCCATGGAAGCTGTTCAGTGGCAGAGCACAGTTGTGCTGGGAAAAGTAGAGTAGAAGATTGCTAAGTATGATGGTTTGGTCTATCCTCCCCTAGGAATGGTTGGATTAGTCCATCAAGTGTTACTGTCAGTCAATAGAGCACAGTGGTTAAAGCTAGAGCTCTAGGTTCTAATCTCAGGCTTACCATTGACGAGCTGTGTCATCTTGGACAAGTTACTTAACTTTCCTTGACCTCAATTTCTTGGCTTTTGAAAAGAAAAAGCAACTATACCTATGTCATAGGGTTGTCAAATAATAAAGCAGGCAGTTCTTATAGAGTGCTTGGCAGAGTACCTGGCATATAGAATGTGTTCCCCAAAACTCCTACAGCATCCCTTCCAGCCACCCCAGTACCCTCCCCCATGACCATCCACTGAGATGAGCATGACTTAGATCTGCATACGTGGATATACTTCCACACACACGTGTGCACACACATTTGTTTATGACAAATACTAAGCAATGACTCTTTTCAGGAAAATGTACCATTTGTTGAATTAATTAATGAATCAATTAATTAAAATGCATCTACAATAAAACTTAAAGCAGGATGGGGGCCTGGGTGACTCAGTCAATTAGGCATCCAATTCCTGATCTCAGCGCAGGTCTTGACCTCAGGGTTGTGAGTTTAAGTCCAGCAAAAACAGAAAAAGAGAGAGCAGGAAAAAAAAGGCAAGGCAGGAGGCTGACACTGCCCAGGTCTATTTTCTGTGTCCATTGATGTTAACTTTAATGCCACAGTAAGAGGCTTTTCTAGAGCAGGCTATCAACCCCAGGGGAATGCCAACGGCACTAAATTTTTACCCAATCTTCCTAATGACTGAATTAAGCTGAGGCAACAACCATTAAAATCACAAGCCCATCTTGCTTTATAAGCTCTTAAAATGAGAAGCACCAAGCAAATCCCAAAACAATGTTCTACTTGTCTTCAAGGGAGGACGATCCTATCCCTTAATCACATAAATGGCCAACATGCCTTCGATTCTCTTTGGTGTTTGCCATCAAGGTCATCTTGAACAGGCTCATGCAGAGGGCTCTCCCAAGGCCCTAAACTACTTCCTAGAGGAAAGAACCTGCTCCCTCCTTGGCAGAGGGCACAGCCACAAGCCGAGCGCTGATCTGACCTTGCACATGTCCTAGAAGCTGGGAAGAGCCTTCAATGTCACCGTAGACATTCAGACGTGGGTAAAACGAACTTCAAATGTTGTCACTGAAAGGCTCAGAATTCCGAGCCTTCCCAGGGATGACAAACATCTCCCTCACCATAATGCATTGTGTGTGTGTGTGTGTGTGTGTGCGCACGCGCGCGCACGCGCACGCACACGTGCACGCATACACACATAAATACTTGTTTCATCAGTAATTAAACTTGACTGTAAGAACCCATCACGGGGCGCCTGGGTGACTCGGTCATTAAATGTCTACCTTCCACTCAGGTCATGAACTCAGGGTCCTGGGATCAAGGCCTGCATCTGGCTCCCTGCTCAGTGGGAAGCCTGCTTCTCCCTCTCCCACTCTCCCTGCTTCTGTTCCCCTTCCATTTGTGTTTCTCCCTGTCAAATAAATAAATAAAATCTTAAAAAAAAATAAAGAACCCATCACCTGTTAAATCCTCAGAAAGATGATTACTCCATCAGAAAAGGCAGTAACCCAAAATGATGTTCTCATCAATACAAATCAGCCACAGGAGCAGAGCAGGCTAAAGGCTTGCAAGGACAGAAAAGAAAAATGATGCTAATAACCTGCATATGGAGCTAATAAACAGTGTATGGTTCACCAACTCCAACGACAGTTGATGCAATGCGAACAAAATCTTAAGGACCCTGCAATCCCTCCTCATGAAACTCTCCTAATAGGCATTCTTGGTGGTGGAGCCGGTGGTGCGGTGATCAGGTGTGCCAACATAACAACATAACCTAATTCCCTTTGCTTTCCTCTTCTGCAAGTTCAGATCATGTCCTCTGCTAGAAATTATTCGGTGGCACCCAAAACCTGGAACTACAAGTTTCAGAAAGGAGTAAAATCCCAGAGACAAGAGGAATTAATCAATTACCATTCACTTAAGGCTGGAGAAAGTGTGCTTGGAGAAAGGAGGTGAATGAATGGTCTCGTGGAAAAGCATCTCTCCCCTGACAACTGAATGTGGGGTGTGCATTATTCTTGGTATCGGCAGAAATTCCTCCCAGAGAAAATGAACCATATGGAGTTAAAACACAACATTTGCTTTCCTTGAAATCAGAGCAACTTCAGCCAGTAGGCAAAGCAGGTGTTCTGTGGCACAGGTGTGCCACAGGCCATCTACATTATCAAAGGCATCTTCAAAGGAGTCCCAGGGTGAGATAAATAATGCACAGAAGGGAGTCCAGAGGCCGCTTCACTGGGAAACAGCCCCTGGCTGCAGCTGGGTTAAGGAGCTCAGGGCGCCCAGTGTGGGGAGAAAATAAAGTGAAGAGACAGGGAGGAATGCACTAGGGGGAAGAGGTAGGAATCCAAAGGGAGTGACAAAGAAGAGAGGGGAGAAACAGATAAGGAAAAAGCAGACAAAGATACTCTGGGAAAAGAAGCTTAAGGAGGTCAGGGAGGGGAGAAATGTAGGGGTTCAGGAACTAGGGGGATGAAAATGGAGAGCTTGTAAGATAACGAAGTTTAAAACTCCTTGTCATATCAATGCACATAAAAAAAAATGACTTCCACAAAAATGCAGTCGGACTCAAAGATAAGAGGAAGGGGAGCCCCAAGCATTCACTTTGAAGAGTCTTTTTAAGAACTGTCTTTGGTGTCAGCCAGTTGAGAGAAATGAAGAGTGGGAGGGAATGGAGTTCTCTGACTTCACATGTGAGGGAGAAACGGGGTGGGGAGGGAGGGCGGGGAAGAGTCAATCCAAAACCTTCAAACAGGGGTTGAAAGAGGAGAGCCAGGTGAGCCCCCTGGCCTCCTCTCCAACCTGGAGTCAGTAGTGAGGGAAGTGGTAGACTGGCAGCCAGGGAAACGGAAGGACCTCAAAGACCACCAGAGGAGAGAGCAACGCACCTGCTCCTGCTGGGTGGCTCCCTTCTGGAAATCACCTCCATGCTGCTCTGCTCACTCTGCAGGTGAGCAGAGAGGGCAGCAACTTTGGAGAGGTGAGTCTCTGAGGCCACCTCCTCCCCAGCCCCTGAAACAGCCCATCTCACTGCCCAAGAAGACTCTGACTATCCAGCGGCTTCACACAGAACTGCACAGAAATCAGCTCATCTGTGCTTGATTATTTACCACTGATTCCCCTCCTGGAACATGACTTTCAGAGAGGAGGGACTTGTCGCTGTCTGTCTCAATCCCCCGTGCTTAGCACACTGGTAAGCGCAGTACTTAGTGGAAGGAGCAAGAGAATCTCTCCAATTTTCCCATGTTCTGGGTTCCGGGAGTACCGACATAGGCACTGCCTTCTTGGGAGAAGGGGCAACAAGAGGATCTGTTGTGGCTTCGATGGCCCAAGGCACCATGCACCTGATCACAAGTCAGCCCTACAGAACATCCTCAAGGAAGGCATCGCTGCGCAAGTGTGACATTTAAGGAGACTGAGGCTCAGGGAGGTCAAGGGACTGGAACTATCCACACAACTGAATGGCAGAGAGGGCATCAAATTCAGGAGCCCCATGTCCTTTATAGGGATTAGGGATAACAGAGTCTAGTACTGCACCAGCCCAACCAGCTCACTCCCCCTGAGAGCACACAGCTAGAGCCACCACACTATGGTCCCCTGCCCTTGGGGTGTCAAGGGGGAAGTAGCGTAATGTGTTTGGACCCAGACTAGCACCGACCCACTTCTCGGCTGGCCTGACGCTGCCCCGGGTCTCTGCTTCCAGATTCCCGCCCCCAGTGGAGGCAGGGACCGGTTCTGGGAGGACAGCAAGCATCACAGGACGAGCCTGTGGAAGGGGCAGCATTTTAGAGCTGCGTCGGTTAGATAAGGGAAAGGAGAAGCCCTGAGTTTCCTGAGTGACCTTGGTGCCTTCAGGGCAGATGGCACCCCATCTCCCAGTGACTGCTGATGTGACATCACTCGTCCAGTAGGGAGCTCACACTTAAGATTCCAAAGCAACACTCTGTATTCTAGAAAATCTGTTGTTCCTCACGTCTTTTCCATTTCAGTGAAGAATACACCACCTCACAGGCCCTGAAGCCGAAGCCACACTGATCACTCTCTCCCTGTCACCACCTACCACCCATCAGTCTCACTGGCCCTCTTCACATGGTCGCTTCTCTCCAACCTCCCCGTCTCCCCAGCCTCCTCTAGCAGTCCCCCAGCTGCACTCCCCACTCCTCCCCCTGGCCCTCCTGTCTCCCCACTGTGGGCAGCTAGAATCATCGATTAGAAACACAAATCCAGAAGGATGCTATATTTTGTCAAATGTTTTTTCTGCATGAACTGAGAGAACCATGTGGTCTTGTCTCTCCTCTTTTTCTTTTTTTAAAAGATTTTATTTATTTATCTGACAGAGAGAAACACAGCCAGAGAGGGAACACAAGCAGGGGGAGTGAGAGAGGGAGAAGCAGGCTCTCACGCGGAGCAGGGAGCCCGATGTGGGGCTCGATCTCGGGTCTCCAGGATCATGACCTGAGCCGAAGGCAGTCACTTCATGACTGGGCCACCCAGGCGCCCCTTGTCTCCTCTCTTATTACTGTGTTCTGTCACATTGATTGATTTTCGATCGTTGAACCTCCCCCATCCCAGAGATGAATCCCACCTGCTATGGT